>JAODGC010000007.1:1154385-1176397 GCA_027574925.1 Ecitoglossa quadriceps | reverse complement strand
ATTTCAATATAGTTTGGATTCAGTTGTCAGTTGATAGGCAACCAGAAGAGCATTAATATCATAATTGCTTTTTCCGCAACAGTGTATTCATTGTTTTAATTTATTTTTCCCCTGCGAGAGTGAGTGCATTTTCTTTGTGGAGAATCTTGGAAAAGGGTACGCATATTTTTGTCCGTGAAATCTGTGAAAATAGCACGACAACCAGCAGTGCTACCAACGGTGTATCTTGGCCCCACTTTACTCCCGAGATGTTCAAATTTCGGCATCAAATCCGTACCGGTTTTCGACCGCATTCTGGTCTTGAATCTCAGTGTGCAAACTGCAAACATGTGCTCAGATGGTGTTCTTCCTCATGGTTAATATTTACAAATAGAATGTGATAATGCTCGTAATTAAATAATTGTTGCAAATCGTTATCATCATGGGCGAAAATAAAGATGCAATCGCATCAAAAGTACCAGACATCAATGACTTTTGCATTATAAAACCAATCAGTAGAGGTGCATTTGGCAAAGTTTTCTTGGGTTGTAAGAAAATCAACACAGATGTGATGTATGCCATCAAAGTAATGAAGAAGACTGAGATGATCAACAAGAATATGGTATCCCAAGTGGTGAACGAACGTAATGCGCTTGCTTTAACTAAAAGTCCATTCTGTGTGCAACTCTACTACTCATTACAAACTGCATCCAGTATCTACTTAGTAATGGAATTTATGGTTGGTGGAGATCTGAAATCACTTTTAAGTGTGTATGGTTTTTTTGATGAGACAATGGCAGCATTTTATGTTGCTGAAGTATGTCTTGCTCTGCAATATTTACATAATCACAATATAATTCACAGAGACATTAAACCAGACAACATGTTGTTGTCTAGAGAGGGGCATGTTAAACTCACTGATTTTGGTCTGTCAAGAGTGCATATCCATAGAGATTTAGAGAAGAGTGACTTTGAAAATGGTACTCCTAATTTATGTGCAAGAACACCTGGGCAACTGCTTAGTTTGACATCACATCTAAGTTTTGGATCTGGAAATTCCAAATACTATGTACATGTGCAGTCTGCATCAGAATTAGCATCTGACACTGATAGTACTAATAAATTTGAAATGTCTTCAGTGCTGATGGAACATTCTAGGAATACAGAGAAGTTAGAAAATACTGAAAATTTAACTGAAAGTGGCATTATTCCATTCCAAACAGTGAATGGCAATACACCTACATTACCTGTTGACAATTCACAGTACCACAGCTGCTTGCATTGCAGCAATCAGAGTAATAATGCTTCTGGGGTTTCTGCTTCCTCTTGTACATCGCCAATAAGTCGTCGAGTGCCTAGTAGATGCTGCCATTATCAAATTCGGGGTGAAAGGGACAGAAAGAGGAAGTTCAGGTCACCATCACCCGCGAAACGGAAAACGTATGTCAGAACAGGCTTAACAGGAGAGATGGAAATTTTACGAGTAGATTCAACAAGTCCACCAAAAGGTATCACGTTCAGTACACCTGTATCAATACAGAAACCGCAAAATCCTAAACATATTCTCAGGTTTGAACTGCCTAGCAAGAATTTAACTAAAGAAGATAGCACTGCAAGTGCTTCAACTGAAGCTGGTGCTGAAGATAGGCCAAAATCTTTGGACAACATTTCTTCTTCGTGCATACAAGGTGATAAAACTGATTTATCAATAATTCCAACATCAACTGCCAACAAAGACAGTCAGAAATTAGAGTCCCCTCTGAGCACAACTCCAATTACATTGAGAACACCGTACAGAACTCCAAAGTCAGTACGTCGAGGGGATTGGTCTTCAGATAGTCGTATTTTAGGCACTCCAGATTATTTAGCTCCAGAGTTACTTTTGCAGAAAGGACACAACTGCGCGGTGGATTGGTGGGCATTAGGTGTGTGTTACTACGAGTTTGTTACTGGAATTCCTCCTTTTAATGATAATAGTGCTCAAAAAGTGTTTACAAATATATTAGAACGAAATATTGACTGGCCTACTGATGATGAGGCATTGAGTGATGAGACTGTTAGTGCTATAGAAGCGTTGTTGACATCAAGTGCTGAAGACAGACCACAGGCAAAGGATGTTATGAAAATGTCGGTATTTGCCAACACTGATTGGGCTAATTTATTAGAGGCAACACCGCCTTTTGTTCCTGATCCATATGACCTGCAAGATACCGGTTATTTTCAGGCGCGAAATGAGTTGCTTAATTTTAATGTGTCTACTTTTGAGTTGTAAATTATTAAACATGTATGAATTGTGTTTTATGAATGCAATTGTAAATTTTATTGTGTATAAATAATTTGTTGAATTGTGTGCATTAGTTTTGTTTGTTTTGTGAATCACGCGAGAATTTTACTCCCTATTTAACGAAATGTAATAAAATAGTTGACTTAAGCTATATAGTTTTATTGGAAAGCTTTTACTTTGATTGTTGGTGAATCTATTTCTGGTTATAGAACCAAAGACGATAAAGATGAGCGCAGTCGATTGATAAATGAAGAATCTGCCTCAGAAAGTGATCTAAAAGACGATCCAACTGAAGACGAATATCCTGAGGATTCATTACAACAAGAGACCGACTTTCATTGTCGAAATTCTGACCCTAAACATGACGTATGTACCATCTTTTTAGTACTATAAATAGTCTCGTATATTGATTGTTTTTATTCAATCTAGGTCGATGCAGAAGTCGTAAGCTGCTACTGTAGTGCCTCACACACGGATAACATATCAACCGATGAACACGATAGCATCAGAGAGCAGTCAACACGAACTAGTACACATTCTTACTCGCATTCACATTCGCACCACTCCCATCGTGGCCTGCAATCAAGTGATAGTGGCGCTGATTTAACAGAACTTCACGCCCGCACTGACGCTGATGCTGCCTGGCACCGTTTTTGGGCACATCACGGAGAACGTCTCATTTGGGATTCGTGGATTACCAAATACAGTGACTACATTAACCCCGATTATTTGGTTTCTGTGTCACAGGATGATGCATGTGCAGACGGTGACATAAAAGATGATCGCATTGAAGGCTCTTCAAAATGCAAGTTTTCCTTCGACAAACGAGACATTGATAAACTCGACAAAGTGGATCCTGGTACAAGTAATTTAACTTGCATTGAAGAACATAAGGTTCTTAGCGATGCAAAGGACAATTTAAAAACGCCAGAGATTATTCAGCGCAATCGTCAATTAGCACGGAATTTATCAAACAGCGATTCGTTTGATAAACTTACCGCGGATATTTCAGAGGGATGGAATCCTTTGTCCCCATTGAGTGTTGATTGCGAGACTGAGGCTGAAAGATTGCTGTTAAGTAGTCGGTGTGGTTCCTATGCATCAGGGTCATTGAGAACAGTAGATTCCATGACCAATGTGACGCGTATGACTGTTTCCTCGATTGATTTAAGTGAAAGTTCCAAGGGATCCGAGTCATTTTCTTCTGTATCATCCGTACAGAGCTCACTCAGTTCAACTAGTTCCGAGGACCTCGACGAAAACGCAGAGTACAACAGCCAATGGAATTGTTTATGGAAGAAACACTATGAGGATGAGTATCTGAGACAGTATAAAAAATTTATGTCTATTCAAATCGGAGGTGAGGATATTAAAGAAACTACTGGATTTAATTTAATCGCGCAAACTTTGCCACTTAATCAACAAGTTTTACAATCGTTAAGCAAAACATTTAAAACTAGTAAGAGTAATAATAGTAGTTTTGAAGACACTGACGGCAGTGGTCGCAAAAAGATTCATAAGAAGGCTGTTGAGAACGTTGTGACTTTATTAAATAATATCAAAATGGATGATTGCCAAGAGGCGGCACCTTCTACAAGCAAAGAAATTGAATACGTTGCTGAAGTTGATGAAGAAACTCTAAAAAGTATGGGTCTACCAACAAGTTTTAGCAAAAAAAGGGCAAAGAAGCAGTTGTCTAAAAGGTATTTATAAAATCTGTTATGTAGATTATAGTTAAGTGATACATTTTAAAATACAGTGGAAGTAGTTTCAGCAGTTTGGATTCAGATGGAAGTGTTCAATCAATGTCCGATCGTGTAAAATGTGCATTTAACTTAATGGGAATTGAACTACACGAAGGGACACAACCAAAACTAAGTGGCCAAGTCGAATATAAAATGAAGCACATTCGTCTGCAGAACAGACACCTCAAATTGCACAAACCACTGCACAAATATTTTGATGATGATGGAAATGAAATCCCCTTAGATACGGATGAAAATTTCAAGGATGTCGATATCAAAAGCTCTAGTTCAAGTGAGGATTTATTGTCACCTCCGAACGAGACGGATTTGGCTGTGACAACAATTGAAAAAGCCTTGTCGAAGAGCCAAACGCGTCGGCGTTTTAGGGACAGAAAGAAACGACAATTGCCACAGGAAATTCGGGAGAATCCTAAATTAAGAAAGTATTGGGAACGTAGATTTTCATTATTTAATAAATTTGATATGGGCATTAAGTTAGATGAAGGTATGTTGAACTATTTTTTATAGGTATAATAAGTTTAATTTGAACGTAATCTTAATGTTCAGAAAGTTGGTATTCAGTAACACCGGAAACCGTAGCCAAACACATTGCCGAACGTTGCAAATGCGATGTGATTGTAGATGCCTTCTGCGGTGCCGGTGGAAATGCAATACAATTTGCCAAAACTTGCACCAAAGTTATTGCAATTGATATTGATCCCAAAAAGATTGAGTTGGCGTGTCATAACGCGGAAGTGTACGGAGTCCGAGATCGAATAGATTTTATCAATGGAGACTTCTTGGAGCTTGCTAATTGCCTGAAGGCGGATGTAGTATTTTTAAGTCCACCTTGGGGAGGACCTGCTTATTTGAACCAACAAAGCTATGATTTGGAAGACATGCTACAACCGTTACCATTGTCAAAGTTATTGAAAAGTACCAGACAAATTTCTAGTAACGTTGCACTCTTCTTGCCTAAGAATAGCAACACTTATCCTGCAAGTATTACTATTTCATATGAAGGATATGCACTAATTTCCTCCATTGTTACAGCTTATCCAAGAAGCCGGTCCAGGCGGATATGTTGAGTTTGAACAAAACTTTCTCAATAAAAAACTTATTGCCATGACTGCATTTTACAACGATCTCATTCAACGTGCTTAAATTTCTGTATACGCAGATGGTTTTAATTATACTCGTTTTTATTCCAGGACAACTACACTAAACTAATCAAGTTTAATGCGAGTATTGCTTAGTGAACTTAACTGAAAGTATTATAATTTTAACTGTATTCAATTTTGCAGTTACGTGAGCATTATACGTGCATTAAAAATATATTGATTTGTATTCATGTACCCGGTAAATACCCTGCTCACCTTTGTACACCTTTGGGGCATTTTTCCTCTGTAGTGAGTTGGGGTAGTAAGCCCCTTGGATATTAGGGAAATATTTTGAACTGTAGTAATTTATCAAGAAATTGGTATTTCTGTTACGTAGGTGTCGGCAATGCGCTTGCGCTCCACTGCAATATTCATGACAGTGCGGGCGATTTCGAGGAGAAGGTTGGTCTCCTATCGTTCTGTTGCAATTTCCAACGCTCGATTTGGTGGCTCGGTAAGTTCAATGCTCGTTCTCGATCTATAATATTATTGAATTCACTTATAAAGCACATTCTTCTAATCACTGACACTGGGGACATATAACAATTATAATTTAGGTGGAAGTAGTGGCAATCATTCAGTATTGCTCACGTATGGCAATATTTTTGTTGAGTTAGAGATTATCTTTTGTAAGCATAGTTTGCCCTCATATTACAATATATTGCAATAATATTACTGGAAGTGGTGTTACTACATTCTTTAGGAGCGCAATTTATATTGCATATTTATTAAAGTTTAATTTCCAATTAGATTACTTCAAGCAATTTTAATGTTTGATTTAAATGAATGGAATTTCAATGGTAGAATAGATATAATTTCCTACGTTAGAATTACTTTTAGAGACAACGGTTAATTGAGAATTCCTCACAATTACTTCAGGTTGAAACAAAGCAGGCTTGGCTTTCCTTCTTTTTTTCAATGGTCTTAAAATAGCTTTTCAAATATTAGTTAGCCACGCGCAAAAAAACAATTATAGACAGTTAACATTAAACAAGCTGCATGTTTTTCTTTCTTTTAAAATTTCATTGGGTTGTGGCACAAATTTGGCTACCTTCTTACAGGTAATTGGGGTGATGGTAACTTTAAAACTTCGATCTTCTTCCAAACAATAAGAGATAATTTAAACAATGGACAGTCACCCGAATAATTGCATGACTCTCACTCGTAAACCATAAATTGTAACTCGTTTGGTGGTTGGGCATCTTCACCTTTCATTTGCAACACGAATCTAGTCACACAAATTAGTCAAATGAAACTGCAATGACCACTGTGAAGAGGGAATCATCGAAGCTACAAACACGACCCCGTAAATACCAATGCTCGACTTGCCAAAAACGCTTTCTTTCTAAAAATGACCTCCGAAAACACGAGCGTATCCACACGGATGAAAGACCCTACGTTTGCGAAAAATGCAATGTAGGTTTTCGACAATGTGGGTCTTTAAAGAACCACATTGCTTCTAAGCACAACGAAGATTTATCTATTCCTGTTTTTATCTGCGATTATTGTAACAAGTCATTCCCAATTAAAGAAAGGTTGCGGTTACATTTGAGAACGCATACTGGTGTAAAACCCTACAAGTGCAAATTCTGCGAAAAGACATTCGCACGGGGTGGGCAATTAGCGCAACATGAACGCACCCATACGGGAGAACGTCCTTATAAATGCAAAATATGTGATTCCTCTTTTACTTGCCCGGCGAATTTGAAGCTACATCAATATAAGCATTCAGATTTAAGGAATTTTGTCTGCGATATTTGTGGCAAAGCATTCATTCGAAGAGATGCGTTGAGGAAACATTTAACTTGCTTCCATGATAATGTTAAAGCTTTTAGATGTGAGGTTTGCAAGAAAGACTTTAAGGGACACCTCCCTCAACATATGCGCACCCACATGAATGATAAACCGCATGGTTGCGCGATTTGCCAAGCCCGTTTTGCGCAGAGATCCCAACTAACGGTACACCAAAGAATCCACAGTGGAGAAAAACCATATAGGTGCAAAGTATGCTGGAAAGCTTTTGCGCATTCCACTGCTTTGAAACTGCACACTCGTCAACATACTGGTGAAAAGCCATTCGAGTGCCTTCTCTGCAAGCAAGTATTCTTTACACAGTTGCCTCATCTGAAGAAGCATATGAGGTGCATTCACAAGACAGACAAGCCGTACTTATGTATACATTGCAATACTTTCCATAAGACCAAAATTGATCTGGAAACACACGTCAAAATTTGCAAAAAGGCATTGAAGGCACTTGCAAGTCAAGCGAAACCTGAAGAGGAAGCGATTTTATCACCAATGCCAATTGAGAAGATGAGACTTCTGCTTGCCATACTTTTACAAAGAATTTCCTCATCCGAGAAGTTGGAGGAGCTTGGATTTAATAAGAAATTGATTGATATAGTACTTATTGAGTCACTGACGAATGCAGAGAAGGAGGTTTGCGTTGATGAGTTACTTCCAGATGCCGAGCGACTGAAGAGAAATATTAGATCATTATTGGAATGGACTGTTCCCAGGGAAATTATGGATCAGTTTGAAGAGCAGCATAGATCTACTGAAGAGTTACTAGAAGAGTTGACTTCATAAATTGTTACACAACTGCAACCAGACCAAATAACCAAATAATAAAGAAAAGGTGCTCCGCTCAAATGCGTCTTGCCTATTGCCATTTTGTAGTCATGTACAACTACTTAGGTACACCAAAGTTTACCAAAGACCTACAATGTTTATATGTTTAACTAAAATTAAGAATTTGTTGTAAACAATATGAGAAATATTTGTGCTTAAAAGTATTCCAAATTTTTATAAGTTTCATATCATACCAGCATATTATGCATTAGTAGTACTATTGGCTTAATAATATGTGAAAGATTCGAAGTTTTTTTATCAATAAGTTAATTAAATAAAATATTACCCATAAATAGGGTATTATTTACTGCCATTAAGTATTATACACTTTTTTCAGTGCAATTTGATGAAATTTAATTAGCTAAATGTGGTGTAATAGGAAAATTATATTTTATTTATGTTGGACTTGTTAGTGATGAAAGTATCTACTTCAAAAACACAAGTGTTGTTATTCATTTTCATTACATATTTGGATTAATGCGTAATGTTCTCGTGTAGAGTTTGTAAAACAGTTTTATATCTTACCTAATATCAAATTAACCGTAACGTTATCTAGTCTAATTTATATTTGCCCAATTATAGTGAATGTATTCATATTGCATAAATGGAATAAGAATAATAAACAATACACGAACTATTACCTAGCTATCGTTTCGAATAAACTGTCAACGGCTTGTAACATTGTGTTTTACGTTTTACTTCATTAACCTTCTAACTTAAGTAATTGAAACAGGAATAACATTTATAATATTTCCATATTTATGGAAATACGACTGAAAAATTTTCAAATGGCACATTGCTTTACTGGACATTAACTTACTCTATGCATTTGGTATGTTGGATACATATTCTAAGCGATATTTGCAAACATTGCTAAACATTTTTGGAATTTAACAAGTTTTACGAAATATCGAGAAAGATATACAGTTAGTTTAACCCTTATATATATTACGTACCAGATAATTAAGTACCATCATTTCGTGACTATCTTGATTCTTATCACATCTAACTTACACTGTTAGTCGAACGGTTTTGCGTTTAATTCCAAACAATACGGAGAGGATTCATTAAATTGATGTTTAGGTCGGTGATGAGCAAATACTACAATTTTCAATCAATCAATTTAAACATATTCAATATCTATTAACTCACTTTGAATTCGTCGTTATATTGGAAAGCATGGGTTGAATTGTTGATGGCCACATTCGAAACCCTTTCAACTCCCATAATTGTAACACGTCCCAAGTTTGTGACACTGTTATCTCCCCAATGTTCGATTGCAGTTGTTAATATATTTCCAGCTAAGTTAAAGTTAATAAGGACGTAACGACGTTCTTCCACAGTATCTAATAAAATATTGTTATGTTAACAAACATACTTTAAAATTCAAGAAAAAGGTATACTTAATGAATCTCCATCATCCCAATACAACTTTCCAATGGCAGTCATACTATCATCTGGGGCAACTAAAAGTTTAAGCTTGGTTTGCCTTGCTCTGGTTGTTGTTTGAAGTGCTTCTTGTTGAGGTAGGATATATCCACCGCGCACAATGAGTGGAATAGTATCCAGAGGAGCAGAGATATTGTATCGTGTTCCATTTGATTCCATTTTCTCATAGGAATAAAAATCATACCAGAATCCTCGAGGTAAATATGGGTTTACCCACATTCTGTTTTCATATAAAACTGGTACTATCATCAGACCTGCACCCCAAAGGAATTGATCATCGACTGCGTAGGATTTTGTATCAGCAATAAACCTTAAAATATTAAATAATTATTTAATCATAAATTTCAAAAAGATAAATTAGGCATCGCACTCAAAGAATAAAGGACGAGCTACTGTATCTCCATTGACGTGTGCAGCCCAGAATAAAGTATATAGATATGGCAGGAGAGAATAACGAGTTGTTAGTGCTTTCTTTGCAGAACCAGTGACACCTGGTCCTAGAGAAACTGGATCTTGCGGCTATAATACATTGAGGGTAAGTAAACGTAAGTAAAATATGAAAATAATATATACAATTCCATTGTCGGTGTTATGATTTCTCGAGAAGGGATAAAACGCTCCTAGTTGAGTCCATCTGTTACATAAAGCTTCTGTAGTATTTCCATTAAATCCACAAATGTCAGCACCCATCATTGGCACGCCGAATAAGCTGTAGCTTAATAGTTCTACAAAATATGAAGTTAGTCCGTAATGGTTTTGAATAGTTTTAAGAACCTTACGTGGTACAGAGAACCTCATATCTTTCCATTCAGAAACAACATCACCACTCCAGTGTCCAGCATATTTACCTAATCCAGGGAATGAAGATCTTGAAATGATGAAGGGTCGTTTACCACGAATTGTAGCTAGTGCACTGTTAAATATATTTTGTGTGTAGAAAGATATGATCTTTTATATGTGTTGATTTTAGTTATGAAATTTTGTTCATGTTGTTTATATTTTACTGGTCTCCATTTTATGCCTTTCCCTATATACCAATCTACACCTATTTTAGCTAATTTCTCAGCACGCTATGTGCGGTTCTTGCAGTCCCCTCAAAATTTTAAATAGTGGGAGCGAACCGCATCTAAATATATGGATTACTGGAAATAAATAGGCCTACTAACAAAGATTTTAAATCGAAACCCGCCGATGATAAAACAACAAGCATATATCACAGTAAAATATAAAACGACATAAAGGTCTTTAATTAGGAGTACTTACAAATTGGTAACCATTGATTCTGTCAAGCCATACAATTGATGCACATTATAATGCAAACCCACTGAATGATTTGCAGTCATGCATAAAGTATGATAATTTAGTTTTCCACCGTTTACACCAGGTAAATAAGGTGGTGTTTCGAGACTAGAGGGAGGACAATTGCCGTATTGACCGTCGATGAAGTTACTTGGTTCGTTCATGTCTAACCAAATTCCATCATATTCAAAAGTTTTGTGCATTTCATCCAACATAGTTGTCCAATAATCCACAGTGGACGGGTTTGTGAAGTCTGGCCACACAGTGGTACCCAAATTCCACACCTTATTAACAAAAATTCATTAGTCTGCGCCTTTTTAATAAACAATTTAAGATGAAATACTACAAGTTATTAATAAAACTTCGAACTTTTTGCTTAATTCAAAATTAATTCCAAGTGTGCAATAAAAATATCAAAAATATGTTTCATTAGTGAAAATAAAACAATAGTTATAAGAAACAAAAACAATTACCTTTCCAACCATAGGAAGCCCAGTTGAATTAGTAACAAAAATTTTCATATCAAATCCTTTATCATAAGGTAGATAAGTTCCCGCTTTCTCACTAGCTGATATTCCAGGATCAACCAGAGGAATATAATGCATTCCTTTGGAGTGCAACTCTTTAACAAACTCCGGCAAACCAGCATAAGCTTTCTTGTCATAAGTAAAGTCATTATGATTTGCCATATAGTCCAAGTCATTCCACTGTGTATCAATCGGTATGCCAGCATCCAGATTCTGTTGCAGAATTTCTTTTGTATCATTGAGAGTTTTGTATCCAAAGCGACATAAGTGGAAACCAAGCCCCCAATATGGAGGCATAAATGGTTTACCAATTATTTCAGTATACTGTTGAACAACATTCGCTGGTGTAGGACCTAGGAAGATATAGAAGTCGAGAATACCACCAATTGTGCGATATGTGATGGCGGGTGCCGGTTGCAGAATAACATCCATTGCGTTACTGTTAAGTAAAAAGATGCCATGCGAGTTTCCTGCTGGCTCTATGTTGATGTAGAAAGGATGCGATCCATATAAATTAGTCTAAAATGCATATAATTTTAAATCAATGTAAAAACAAATGTAAAGATTTTACATCCTCAAGCGGAATGTTATCATGATTCCACAATGTGAATTTCGTCCAATGTGTTGATAATAATAATGGCGAACGATGTTCTCCCAATCCGTATATTTTATCTGAAGAGAGTTTTGTGCTCAATTGAATAAATTGATCAGAAAAGACTAATGTTTGCATGTTCATTGTATCAAATCTACAAACAATTCAAAAGAAATTATTTTTATATTAATTGCATGTTCCTGTAGTTGTAAATAGATGCCAAACATACATCAATGTATTATCAGACTTCCTAATCACTTGAAATCCGCCAAAAGTCGAATTGGAAATTGCAAATACATAAGATAAATTGGAAGGGGCCCCATCCACCACTGGTACGTCTGGATATGGAGGCTCAAATCTAGTGTTAGACGGATCGAAAATCTGGAATCATATTTTCTAATGTAGTTAACTAGGCACTAAAACTGTGTGTTTATCATACCTTAAAATGTAATCGGTCTTCAGTCTCATACTTTACAATCATCTTAATAACTTCCACATCATCCGGATATGCACTTCTGTAGTCCCTTTTCATAAAAGCCACTAGGCCAAAGTCAGTCAGCGTCACATTGGCAAAGTTGTATGTACCATAATTATCAGGAAAGAAGCAATACGGCGTATTAATATTCAACGTATTAAATTTTTTGTTCCTTTTCTTGGAATTCCTTGGCACCCAGCAGCATCCTCTAGCCTCACACTTTTCTTTAGTCACATCGCTCTCAGGATAACAATCAAATTTATTAGAATCTTCAAGTGGGCAATGTGCGTAATCTGGTTTCGGGGGAAGTGGTAATTCCTTGACTACTACCCGAGCTTGACCATTACTTGCAACATCAAGTGCTTCGTGAATTTTTTCACCAGGCGCATAATGATAAGTTTCTTTTATTGCAAAAATGTGTGGTAAATGACGGTCGTAATCGTTGCGAATGATGCCAAAACAATGGACCAAATACATCAATGGTAATATCACAAAAACAGCAACAAGAATGATGCCCAGGAGAACAGTGACTAGGCTTGGACGGGGGCATGTTGCTGGTGCTTTATAATTTTGAGCAGTAAATTTTACATATTCTCTTGCAGGCTAGATTAAATCATACCAATACATTATTCAAACAGTTAATGAATATTGATAAAGAACTTACTGAATGTGTTGGTGAAAGATCATTCAATGAAGACTCTTTAGTAATAGGAAATTGATCATTAGGCCCTTCATTATAAAATGAATCAAATGACACTGTGTCCAACTGTGGTAAACGTTTAGAACGTCGAGTCCTATAAGCGAGGACAAGTTCACGTAGTCGCGTCATTGTTTAAAGTCACTTACAGTTACAACTAAAATGAAACATACATTCATATGGTTAAATATATTAAACATTGCAAGTAATCATTGCATTGTGCTATAAATACATATTGTACCTCACCATTAGATTATTTACATCCTTGGATAAATCCATCAGTCAGTAATGCATGTATTCATACTTAACAAAGCATAAAACAAGTGATTCCACAATCAAACGGTTTTGAATTTAGTTCACTTCCAACGCTACTTGATTGCTTGCTTTTACACAATTACAATGAACACTTCGCATCGTTTACATTGTCCCCGCATCACTGATGCCATATTTGTTAAATTGGCAATAATCTCATAGCGTGACCGGCGTTTCAGAGTGTTTAAAAACACGCCTGTGTTTGTTAGAGGCTGTTACTGTAACAAATAATATAAGATAAAGTCCGATACTACCGTTTAATGTGTTGAACGAGAGAACTGGAATCCGTACATTGTGTGTTGAACATAACGCGACAAACTGGCTTATGAAGGGAAGATAACCCAGCCAAGGGACAGCCGTTATACCTCCCCCGTCTTGTGCGCACCTCGTTATCCAGAAATTAGAAGTAAGCCAAGGGGAGCCAACTAGGAGCTGCCACACTGGCGCAGAATAAAGCACTTTATCTCTCTGAATATTAACATACGAACGGCCGCAAATAGATACAAAAGGATGTGCCCGGCATGATCATGCGCATTACCTATCATTATTAGTAATAAGTTTGCCGGGTAGCACACAACTTGATATTAATAATCAAATGCTTTGGATTGACCTATTACTGTTCTATTCGCTATACTGATAAGGTTCAACTTTAGGGGATAAATTTAACAAATCAACCGCAACGGAGAAAACTCGTAACCTCACAAGTTAAAATCACATGCGAAACATCGCAACCATTGTAAAGTTGGAAGCAATTTTATCATTAACTCCGAAAACGTTCAACACAATTAAATATTTTTATTAATGGAGGGTCAACAATGGACAAAATTGGCATCTTTACTCAATAAGTCCGACTTAGAATATGAAAATTTGACAATACAAGAAGCATTTACAAAATTCTATTCCAGAATGAATAAGTAAGTTCATTTTAATTTTGAAACATGTGTATTTATTTGTTTTTACATTTTAGTTCTGAGTATTATGAATGGATTGAAGAGACAATTAATGATATTCCAAAAAAGTCAAATGTAAAGGCCGAAATCCTTAGGAATCTTGGCAACAAAGAACATATTCAAGGTAACTTCAGAAAAGCTATTAAATGGTATTCATTGAGTCTTCAATTTGCAACATATAATGGAGTAGATTATGGTAAAGCATTGGCAAATAGATCTGCAGCAACATTTGCAGTAGGGGAATTTCAAGAGTGCTTGAAGGACATTAGAAAATGTTTTCATAGTGAATATCCAGATGCACTCCGAAGTAAAATTCTCTTACGAGAATTGCAATGCTATACATATTTAAATTTGCATACAGAGTTTAACAAAGCAATTATTGAGCTTCCAGAATTACTACAGGAAAATGGTAATTAATGTAATATTATTAAAATGATATCACATTGAGAAGTTTTATTTTAGAAATATATAGAAAGTGTGTTGAAACTTACAGGAATAAATCAGAAACAAAACAAGAGGAAAAAAATGCTGACATCATTAGAGATGGAATAGAAATAAATGAAAGTCTTGCAGATACAACAAATTTAATTGAACTGCGGTTTACAGCAGGCAAAGGTCGACATGTCATTGCAGCTTGTGATATTAAGCCAGGTGATGTTTTATTTAGGGAAAGAGCATTTGTAACTGCACAGATATTTAAATCTAGGGAAGAGCTGGACAATGAAATTTGTTACCATTGTCTGAAATATATTCCTTATCACTCACTGCCGTAAGTATTTTCCTTAAATTCAAAATAAGGCATTTAAATTTGTGAATTATTTTGTTTTAAGATGCACAACATGTACCTATTGTGCTTATTGCAGTGAAAGCTGCAAAGAATTATCTTGCAAAGAAAGTCATAAATTTGAATGTCCTGGGATGATAATTTTCTATGAGATTGGGCAAGCATTACCAGCTTTCAAATTTTTAATGAAGGGTATTCCAACTGGGTTTTCTAAAGCAGAGAATGCATTAACTAAATTTGGTAGTGTTGATGGAAATTATGATTCAGCTAATTCACTTATAATTCATTTTGAGCAACGTAAAGATAAAATGCACCTTTTGGGTATTGCTTTCATTGTTGTTCTGTATTTAAGAAATAACACTGATTTCTTTGATTACTTCAAAGAGCAAATGCAAAGATATCAAGAGTTGCCACAAGATGTAGAGTTGGATATTTTAGTGGGCCACATACTAGTTAAACATATGGTTCAATTATTTTGTAATGGAAGTATTATAGAAAGGAAGTTAGATGATAAATTCAGACCAATTGCAGCTGGCATTTATCCCTCAATTAGCATGATGAATCATTCATGCAAGAGTAACATAAACATCGCGTATGTTCTGCATTATTGAAATAGATATTTATTTGATATGATTGTATTTTAGCTATATTGGTAATATGGCAATTGTTAAAGCTCTGGAGCATATTCCAAGAGGTAAAGAAGTTTACAATAGTTATGGTGTTGACTATACCACTGATAAAGTAATGAGACAGGAATATTTGTTGGAAAATTATGGATTTTTATGTAATTGTCCTCTTTGTTCAGATATAACATAAAAACATATTTATTTTTTACTTTCCAACTTCATTTGCTCACATCATTTATGGAAACTATTGTAATCTGATGGTAAGAAATCGTAAATGTAATGCCAATTATGCATGTACCATGTGTCTAATAACAAGAAGCACAGAATAAACACATAGCCAAGTGTTCTGGGATTTACAGCAATGACTACTAACTGGCGAATATGATCGCGATTAAGTTCCATGCTAGTTACTAGTACGATGTGTCGCAACCCGGCGCCCAATAAACAATAACGAATGACGTAGTTATAGCAAAGTTGCGGGTATTCGAGTCGCGATACCAAGATTAAACAAAACGCACGTATAAAGTCATTTAAACTCTTTTCCACAAATTAAATGTAGATTTTTTTTTCAGCTTTCCTTGCGCACTTTTATCGCTCTGCATGTTTCATGACTTTGTGGAACGGCGCGCGTCGTACATCGGCTGGCTTATGAATCTTTATGGATCTATGCATCATTGATAAGTGTATCAACGTCAACAAGCGTCTTCAGTTCGCGTGAAAATTTGTGCAAACAAACATGGCGTAATCTGCGTGTAATTTTCTATTCGATAAAAATTGTTTTATAGAGGCAAAGCACATAAAGTTTGATAATGTCGACGATGTTGCTGGAATACTTTAAGTGAATACAATTTGCGTGTAAAGTTAGTTAAATATTATTTTAAATTAAAATGTAAATTAGATATATTAAGTTGGGACTGTTATCTTTATAAATATAACTATTACATTAAGAAAAATATATGGAATCCAGATGTTTTGTATGCGCTTCCCTGATTTTCTGCTTCGAAAAATTTAAATAACTTCTTTCACTTGTCTTCTCCGCAAAAAGGAAGCCGAGAACTTTTATCGCCTAATGATAGTATCAATGATTAAAATTAATTAGAAAAAAGCTTTTGAACATGATCAAACTCAAAAGAAAAACAAACAAGTGGCTGGCACAAGTTAAAATGAATGATTGCCAACTATTATAACTCGACTTCGAAATCTTCTTGCGTTGCTTTTCTGTTTGTCTACTGCCGTTCATTATTTGCCATTTTTTCTTGACTCTTTCTTGTCTTTCAATAAAAAGTAAGGAAAAGTTGGCACTCGACTAGAAATATTAATACAGATTTCCGCCATGAATATCTATCTATTCTTCTTAATTGACTCGTTTGTGGTGTCCTATTTCTATTGCAATTCGGTTAATTTTCTTTACCGTCACCCTTACCCTTAATGTTCTGAATATCCACCAATTTCCATAATGCTTGGAATTTGGATCCAACCTCGGTGGAAATCATTAATAGGTGATTCATAAAGCCACTCTTTAAAGTTTCAGACTAAACAGTGTTCACAAGAAATATTTCGTCCTTTCACAATGAATAAAATTAAATATAAATAAAATATACATGATGAAAACGTAAATATCTTACAAAGTTAATAAATACCAATGTTTTTTTATGACATTTTCATTAGCATCTTTGATTTGCAGTGCCTGGATTGAAACTCTAGAAGAAACGATGATTCAATTCTATACTTGTGTCTTTGCAATATTTTGATTAGAAGACCTAAATTTTACATCATCCGAAAGTGCCAAAATACTTTTTTTACACTGGTTTTCTGTGTTATCCAATTATGTTCGAGATATCAGTGCATTCGCTTTTGTAGTAGTACATTTTATTCTGCAATTAATAATTTAAGTATAAAAGATCTATAAGTAGAATTATGACAGAACTTAGCCATCAATTGTACACTTGTTTTTGGTTTCATGAAGTTTTGTAAAAGTGTAGAATTGACGCCCACCCCCGCGACGTGGACGCGTCTGTCAAAAGGGGGCAGGGACAGATAAAGTAGTTAGGGTTTCAGCAAAGGCTCTAGAATGGATTGAAGGATACATAAAAAATAAATAAACAAATTAAAAAAATGAAAGCAATAATAACTGAAAAACAAAACATAAAAAAGTAATTAATCAGAAAGTGAGATTAAATAAAAACCACCCAGTATCCATAACCTAAAGCAAATTAACACACAGAACTGTTTTCTTGAATTTTTCCGTATAAGCTTTTCTAATTTCAGGCGTGTGGTTTGCAAGGCGTAACTGGCGCAACTTAAAAACTAAGCGCACTTGTTCTACGTAGCGCAACATCGTCTACAAACTAATCCGCAAAAGGGCGCATTTTTTAGTCTAAATTCGTTGCTTTTACCTAATTATTAGCTATACCATGGCATATCTTAGAAACTAATTTGCAAATTCAATGCACTTAATGTAAAAACCGCCAAACCGCTTAAAACTTAAGTCTTTTTTCGTAATTCTTCCGCATAAGTCTAAATTTTAGGCGTATGATCCGTGGAAGGTGTAACTGACGCAACTTAAAAATTAAGCGTACTTATTTTACGTGGCGCAATATCGTCCAAAAACTAATCCGCAAATGGGCCCATCCTATAATCTAATTTTGTCGCTTCTACCTAATAGTTATTTATTCTATGGTATACTTTAATGGCGTAATTGGCGCATCTTAGAAACTAATTTGCACAAGCAACTCACTTAATCTATAAATCGCAAAACCATTTAAACCTTAATCAGAAAATCTGTAAATTTGCCGTATGTACCGCAAAACAAATTCTTGCGAGTTAACTTGCAGGGAAAATACAAAATTAAAAGATGCAATATGTATTTCTGTAATAAACAATATAGCCTACTGATACCTTGCTCAGAGCCCTAAGAGAAAAGGAAAGTACTATTAAATATTAGTTAGTTACACAAAAAGCAATAACCTATCGGAACAAAATAATCTATTGACAAGGTCTCATTAAACTTACAGATGTACGGATTCCTGCTTGAGAATAAAGATGCACCTCAAATGGCTCTGAAACAATACTATAGCATAAATTAGAACCTATGCAAACATGTTATGAAAACAAGAGAAATAAGAGAATGTTTAACCCAAATTAATACTGAATCTATGGAAATTGACCACTGGTGCACCAGTTGTTGAATTATCTTAATTATAAAGGCATAACAAATATTAGTAATTTTGTTTACGTTAGATAATATTAGCCAACCTAAAACATAATGAAATAGTTCATTGCATTATGTATCTCCTAAACTTTTACTTTGGTCAGTCACCTAAAACTGTTATTTAAGATAAAAAATACAATAGTAAAATAAATAAAACACACTAAAGCAGGACAAAATACTTACCATAGGCATTGATAAGAAACCATTTTCTACAGCATTCTGTATTCATCAAATTTTTGATACCATCAACCAGGCCATTGCAACATTTTTTTTAACAGAACAGATGGTTCTGAACAGCGTAGTCGGCGATAAGACTAACCGAACAAGTGGCTGTTTTGGTTCATCACCAGTGAAGATCGATTTGGCTTTTCTGCTAAGTTACCCACTACTTATGACAATATCAAAAAAGCAAAAAATAAGCAATGACTTTTAGCAAACAAACTAATGACAATATGACAATCTCAATTCTGGGTAACCTAATCTTAGCCTTCCATCACAATCTCAATTGGATCCTCGGATCCATTTATCATTGACGAAAATATTGGGACCACCCTTTAGAGAGAACAGACAATTCTGTAAAATGTTGTCGGCGTTAAGATTAACCAAACAAGTGGTCATTTTGGTTCATTTAGAGATTAGCAACTTAAAACTCTGACAAAACAAAGAACGTTTAGTACTACTAAATGATTAAAATTATGTTGCATAATTTTAACCATTATACTTACAAAAAATGATCTTAGTCGTACCTACACCAAGTTGTCCCTGGTTTTTCATAGACATCCATGTACTTTTCTGCAAAAATACCCTCATTAATAAGTCAGTTGTACAATAATTGTATTTAGGCTAACCTTTATGTGGCTCTGTGGATTGCGTAGAATCTATTGGTTAATCTTCCTCATTTATGGATTTTTCAGTCAAGTATTTCAAGTAAGGTTCCGACTTGCCAGCCAAAGCCTTCTCGAGCTTTTATTTCTGTAACCAGAAAGCAGGCAGAAAGAAGTCTATTCCAACATATGAAAAATATTTTTTAAATAATATTGGTACTCTATTCTAACAAAAAAGGATATTTTTAAAATGATAAACACAGGTAAAATTATCCAACTGCATCAGACTCAACTCAACAACAAATATTTATATACAACCATAAAAATTTCTTAAAAACTAGCTGAAAGAAAGGTACAATTAGGGTGCCATGGTTGCAACATTCTGAGTGCCGTCGTGGCTAAACAGATACTTGCGCCCATGAGCCTAACTACTGTTACACCTTAAAACTAGCTGAAAGAAAAGAAAACATATTCATTAGTAAATTAACAGTTTGGCTGCAAGAGGTAGCCCTGAGATCCATCTTCGATCAACAGTATGCACCAATTTGCGCCCCACTCTAAAACTATCTTAAAACTAGCTAAAAGAAAAGCATGATTAATTTCTAAAAAAGAAAACATATAATAAACCAGTAGTATGGCTCCAAGTGGCAATTCCGACTACCAACTTGCGCCCCGCTCTAAAACTATTACAATTTTGTTTAAAGCATCTCATTCACACATAGGAAAGCATTAATCCAACTATTGTTACACAATAATCAGAAAAATGTGGGTAGGAATTACATGGGATTTGGGAAGGACCTACACCGAACTATACGACACACCTTTCCTACCTACACAAGGACTCTAAATCGCGACACGAGCTAGCTTAAAACTATCACGGGGGCTTCTGAAACGGAAAAATTAATTCATACATATATAAATACAATAAACAAATAAATAAATAGCTAAAGGAATGGCACACACATTCACACAGATTGGGGGTCTGTAACAGCAACCTAATTGAAATCAAAAAAGACCCCTTTGCCGCTGTATCCCTACCTAACCACATTCCAACAGTGTATGGTGGAGCATAAACCGATTCATTAAATGAACAAAAAACTAAACCACGACTCGTTTGCGATTTATGCTCCGGGTGACAACCACGTGGTGTCCGTTTATATCCAGTTTGTAACATTGTTACAGTGGACCGGGGCACACATCACAGCGGTCTGCCACCGGCTCTCAGCCGCAGACCGAAATCTTTGGCCGGACTTAGCACATACATACATAAAAATACAGTTCAACCCGAAAATATCACATTCATACACAAAAAAGCAATAAATACAAGCTCACATTCACACACACACTCATTCATACTGACGAACGTAACCGGAAGTTCACTTAAGGTTAACTTCAACGCCCGAAGGATCTCGCTTCTCCACACGAAGCAAGCCAACAGTTTGTTGTACTTAGTACTTCAGGGATGCATGATTCCAGCCCAGTCATTGCAACGCCACGCTGTGCTGAGTGAAGCTATGAAGGCCTCGCCATACCAGCACAGCGCCTAGCCATAAGTGATGTGTGTTGTACCAACACACATCACAAAGAGGACCGACTAAAATACACTGGGCCAGTCTCAAATTGACTCTATTGCATGTTTTTCTACAAAACACACGGCCAATAACAATGCGCAAAAAATCTTGCTTCTTCACACAAAGTAAGCCAACAGTTTGTTGGTCAATACTTTAGGAATGCATGATTCTAGTCCATTCTAGCCATTTAATGCCCGAAAGTTACTCTTAGAAACACAAGGCAACTGATGGTTGGTGTTTGGAGGTGCCGACGATGAACATGGAATTAAATATGTTGCAACGTCCATTGAATACTTTGCATTACTTTAACCTAAAGCCCAACGCGGTGTTTAGGGCATAAAACAAAGAACGAAATATGCATAACAAACAAAAGACGTATGAAATGTAAATGCAGTAGTTACCGATTCTAGTTATTAAATCCGGAAGTTAAAATACAACGGCGTATTTATTTAGCACGTTTGCTAAACACTTCTTCCGCAAACACAAGGCAACTTATCGTTGGTGTTGGGAAAACCTGAAAAGTCACGAAAAAACGCGAAGTTAGAAAGAATTACGAAGGCGCATTAATTGATTTTAATCATATATGAAATATACATAAATACAAGAGTGACAACCAGTTTGGTGCCATACTCAATACAATAAATTTCAGATCCTGGACTGCACCTGAAACTGTGTAGTAGCCGGTAACAAGTCTAATTGCCTGTGTCCGAAACCCCGGACGCAGACAGGGAATAACTAGTTACCAAATGGCATACTACACACTCCAAACTTTATTTTATTCCAGTTGCAGAGGGATAGGGGTGCGTCTCTGATATTCTTGTTCCCTCGGAGGTAGAATGATGCTTGAAAACCAAGAAATTCCAATGGCCACGATGTGGGTAGGAAAGGGAACAACA
>JAODGC010000007.1:1123193-1154285 GCA_027574925.1 Ecitoglossa quadriceps | reverse complement strand
CTGCCACCCTCCATCTGCTAGGGGTGCGTATAGTGAGGGAAGCAGACGCACTTTATCCAGCTACGCAACGCACAAGGCCGACTCACTTACATAATCTTTAATGATTTTGTTCTGGATTTTTAGTGGTGCGGCATTTACTAAGCATTGAATAAGATAAAACAAAAGGTAAGCGACACAGTAGACAGGATCAATTTAAAATGTTCTCGAGTAAATTTTAACTACATGCCCAACAAGCAAGTCTTATTTTGTTATACTTTTATTCACTTAATTAACTTACGTCACTATAAGAGTTAAGTCACTTCTGGACTTAAGTCAATTTTTGTATCCAATGCTTGTTTCGATTTAAGGGTAATTACATAATTTGCAGTTAGAGATAGTAATATTCGAATTTACGTAAAAATTGCCTTGTTGTTTGCTTGCAATATAAAGAAATAATGGGCTGCAATATAAGGTTAGGTTAGGAAAAATTTCGAATTATCACCAACAGATTGATATATAAAAATAAAATCAGTTCCTATGTTTAGTAGCTGCTTAAGTAGTTTAGCTATCATCTGTGTGGAAAAATCAACAATTGACTTAAGTCGCTATATGACTTAAGTCAAGAATTGACTTCAGGGTTATATAAATCGCAGGTATAGGATAGTGATATTTTAAATGTTTGTAAGAAAATGTTTACTCGATGTTTACTCGACATTTGAAGAGAAGGTCTGAAATATGAGGTTAGGATAGGAAAGATTTCTGATTATCATCAGAAGATTGATATATCATAGTTTAATCAATTCTCATAATTAATACCTTCTTAATTAGCTGAGATTCTATCGGTTTGGCGTAGTGAACAATTGACTTAAGTCACTTAAGGTTTGACGGTTGCATAATTAGATGTTTTAGATAGTATTAGTTGAAATTCGTGCAAAAAATCTTTGTAAAATATTGACAAAGTAATAAAAATAGAAAATAAGCAAGTAGATGGAATTTCTAGTTGGATATTACGTGAAAACTTCCATTCTGCTCACTGTCTGGCAAAACGCCGACTTCACGGTTGACATTTTTCCACAAGTTGTTACTCATGCGATGGGAATATCGCACGTGTCTCGTTACGTTTTAACGTTTGCTCGATGTCGGTAACCACGATATCGCCACGTAGCGCATACGTGGCTCGACGATTGTCAACTAATAAAAAAATACTTGTACTGGGCGCACCACTCCACATTAATCACACAAATGGAAATTCCTTGCTGACTATGGAGTGCATTGGGAATTATTTCAGGGCGTTGCAGGAGTTTGAAGAGTGGGCTGTAGATGGACGTGTCTATCTGTCGATGCAGTCGACGCAGGTAAACGGAACAAAAGTTTCCCAATGAAAACACTACATTATTAATAAAGGAGCATTTTGTCGCATGCGGGAAATTGGACATAACCACATTGATTATGAAGAGTTTAATATTAGTTTTACGTATTTAACTGTAATATTGAATAAATATTAATAATGCAGAAATTATCTTTATGCTATCATACGGAGGATTTATTCATCTATGGATATTGTTGATTTTGTCAGAAACTATTGATTGGAAATAATTTTCATATTATTACATCAAAACAGTTGATTTGGTTTAAAACGAAAGAATTTCATACCAATATAATGTATTTTTGTTTTTTAAGAGATCAAATTGATTTAGTGTTTAGTGAACTTGATGTGACTTATTTTAGAATTTAAATATATGTTTGGCCTAACAGGTTATTATGCTACATGTCACACTTCAAGTGTGAGGTTATGGTTGTACAAATTGAGTCCTTCAATAACATATAAACTACAAATAAAAATTGCTGTAGAAATTGTTGTTGTTGTTTCTATAGAAGGATACTAAGTTGACACTGAAAATTGAAAGCATCTACATGAAAAAAAAATACAGGAACAAATTATGACTTCTTACTAATAATAAATATGAAACTCTTGGCAACATTGGAATTTGCACGTGTCGCCGTTGAGGAAAAACAATTAAATTCGCATTAAACACAATTAAAGACCAGCATCATATAGCAATTTAATTAAATTTCGCTAATCACACACGGCTGATATATTTAGAGGGAACAGCGTTCATTAATTCCAGGAATTATTATATTGCATCACAGTGCAATTCAATAAATGCGGTGGGTAGTAAATTGCCAGTAAACTTGAGAATGCGCAGTAAAAATCGTTGGAATTTGTAATGCTGGTTGTAGTTTGCACTTGTAACCGTTTTAACTTTTCACCACGAGCTTGGAAACATAATAGGGCATTATCTTGGCTGGCTTGCGGTGGTGTTGGCGGACGTGTGAAGTCCGTCTGCGGCGGCTCACGCTCAATAAGCCACTGGCGCCAGAAGTCACCCACCGCCTCAACGCTGGTCCTCCCTCGCCTAATAGATAACGACGTCTGGGAAGTTTACGAGTATTTTCCGTAATAAGTTACGTAAATGGGCTTATAAATGGTGCGTGCAAAATTGCCAAGGGTGGAGGGTCTGATTTGGATGTTTACCGTGAAACGAAGATGGTAGCTTGGTCAAATAACAATCCACTATTGTTGTGCGCTTATTTGATTAATTTTCAAACAGAGCTTTAGTATCAATTTGGAATAAAGTTGGATTTGCATCTAGCTTAGAGGAGGGTAGTCCAGGAGGAATGTTTTCCTAACCTCAAAAATATCACCTGATCTGATCTCTTCAATGTTGCTACTCAACTGCATTGTATTCCCTTGCATGTTTTGTATCCATTTCGAGTATTTTATATGGTCTGTCACAAGCGCATTTCCGAGCCGTGCAAATTGCTGATTGCCGGGTGTGAAATCGATTCGCCGCCAGTTGCACCGCGGCGCAGGTCAATCGGAAGTCTGTCTCAGGCGCCACGCCGCCGGCCGACCCTTAATTAGAAATACGGGCATTAACTTAATATATTTAAATGATGCCGCGCCGCGGTCTGCCTCTGCTGCTTTGTCTTAAAAGAGCGGCGTCTTTGTTGGGAGTGTAGCGGGGCAGCTACTCCGACCACACCATGGGTTTCTTTATTAAAGCTCCAAGTGGGTCGGCAACGCTTTACATTGTGGGAAAATATTAATTAGAATTACCGGTGGTGTTGCATTGGGTTGTCTATAAATCTCGTCTATATCTACGTTTGTTTTGACGGTTTCATGGAGGGAGATGAGCCTTGGATTTATGGACTTATTAGGGGTAGTCAGAATAAGAAGTAATCAAGATGTGATAACGATAGATATTTTAGGTGAATGGGTTAATTGTACTCTCTTAGGTGTTGTGTTTGAATAAAACTTCAATTGGAATGAGAGAAAATTTGATACAAAATTCGTAGGGTCCATTGGTAGAATTAGAAGATTAGGTTAGGTTAAGTTTGGTTAGGTTGGATTGGATTGAATTGGGTTAGCATTTGTAAGAATTTCATGAGAACAAATAAAGACAAAATTAATTCTTCCATTTTATTCCCTCCCAAGAAATAGCTGTAGTTTGTATCTAACAAATTACCAAGAGTGCTGATTGAAAATATCACGCAAATCAAAAAATTCCAAGAAAATGCTAATCAAGTAGATGCAGTTGGTACGAGTGTCCACTAATATGCAGAAAAGTCGTGTCGTCTGCAGACACATCCTCTGAAAGCGGATTCTTTTCGCAGTAATTTACTTGATGATGCTAGCGGCGCCTGGGTCTATTTGGAAAACTGCTGGCGCGACTGCTCAACCTCAGAGATGGTCGAGAGATGGATGAGCCTTGATGACGCATTCTCGGTGCAAACGGCCGCTTTGCTCGAGACGCAAAGAGTAAAAGTGCTTTGGTTTTCAAGGGTCCCACCACCTTCCCTTTCACCCAGCAAATAAGCTCAAAGTTGACACTCTGCCAATCTTGCTTCATTTCCATGCGAGGGTATGTAAATTCCACCACCATAACGAAGGATTCTCCAAGACAAGTCGAGTGTAAAGCACACAATATTGCAAATTACACGACACAAATTACCAAATTAGCATATGATGCGATCAAAGTACCATACATGCGTCTCATATAGCAGGATGCACGCGTCATATTTTCTCCAACAAGGTGTATCATGGTCTTACTCTCAACTCCCTTCTACTACAAAGCTCTGAAACCATTTAACGTAGGATGGTATTGGTAAATTTATGTACACTCTGTAGATGCTTCGAAGCCAGGTTGGTCGATGATGCGTTCGCTCGCATCCGAGGATAATCAGTACCGAACCCGGGGTAATTGACATCGTATCAAAGGTGCGCCCGGCCGCCCTCGTATCAAATTATAGACCTGCTTTGGGGGGTGTAATTATAGCCTGTCCCAAAGAAGAAAATTGCTTGAAAAATATGTGAGCGCGTTTTGGGCTACATTCAACGTTACAAACTTGCTCTGGCACTTGAATCGATTTCTCCTTTTTTTCAAGAGCTTTTGACTTGACTTAATTCATTTTGTGAACAACAGATTGTAGTTTTACACTTGATATGATATATTGAATACCTCCTATTGCTCCTAAAACATGGCGTAGGAAGAGTGGAGTTCGCAGGATTACATATGAAGCACGATAAAACGTATGCAGAATTCGGAGGGAAAAAAAAATAGAAGAAGGTACAAGTGGAGGTCATCAACTGTTCAATTTCTTTTGTTTAAATTTG
The DNA here is from genome assembly GCA_027574925.1 of Ecitoglossa quadriceps. Classification (NCBI taxonomy): domain Eukaryota; kingdom Metazoa; phylum Arthropoda; class Insecta; order Coleoptera; family Staphylinidae; genus Ecitoglossa; species Ecitoglossa quadriceps. Next base: position 1,149,628 of record JAODGC010000007.1, on the reverse strand, counting down.
GCTTGATATTGTTTCAAACATATTGCTATACCTTGAATGCACAAGTATGGTTGGTTGCCTATGCGTAAATCACTATGCCTTTCCAATCTTCCCTTATAACCTGCAAAATTATTAGTAGCTATTAAAATTAATACCTTACTACTATACCAAGACTATACAGATTAGTTTTGCCAAGTTGCAACATTCCATGATATATTAGTCCATTGAAAATTCTCTCTTAATATTTTAATTACATTACTTATATGGTATCAATGAGCAATTTGTCAAAGTCTCAGCCTCGGCTAATGTCTTTAATATAAAATCAAATCGCTTTCGCAAAGTGATTTAAATGAATCTTTCATCCTCCATACTTTCCATTCTTGTACTATGTGAACATGACTTACGCCGTCATGTTATTTTGTTTGTTTTTACTGCCAACCCCGCCTGTTTGGAATTTTAATTACAATCATCGTAGGTGACTAATCATTGTCTATTAATGTGAGACTTTCATTATGCAGTGATATTTTATGTACTCCAATCAAATTACACACCTGTCATACTTTTTCGACACAAACTTGAGCGCAACCAATGCGCATGCAAATTGTTTAATTGAAATGTTTCAATGTGCGAAAAAAGCGACACTTAATTAAAATTGAACTGGTATCAGAAGGAATGGTGGTATGCCAATTATAAGGCATTACTTAAGAACTCTAATTAGGTTCACATTACGATAATATTTTATTTCCGATAATTAAAATTCAAAAATTAATTATATAGTAAATTTTCATAAGGTTAGAGTGCTAAAACCAAGATGATTATTGTACATGATAATTTCCTTTGTATCTAATAACTATTTTCTTTGTTTATTATATTTCTGCTGGAGATAAAATATAAAATAAAACCATGATATAAACCGTGATAGCGTTGTTTGAGTTGCCTATATCTCAATATTGCAATTTCCTTCAACAATTAGTTTATTTATTACTCCACTGACTTACCAAAAATAAAGAAACATTTTATTTCATACATTTTTGTTGCTTTTACCAACGAAAGCTTAATAAAACTCTTCAAAACCACGATACTCACGTTTTATAGTGTGGTTTGAGTTGCCTACATTCTCACAGTCTAAAATTCTTTTAAAAAATTAGTTTATTTATAAATTAACTTACACCCAACAAATAAAACACTTTTTTTAAAAAATGCATCAATTTCTTTTTATAAGCCATTTTTTTTTTATTACTTTACACACTTCTATTTAGTTCTATTTGATTTTCCATTGAAATAGTTGGCGTGCTCACTTCTATTACACTTTTGTTTACCCTTTTATTTCTTAATATGAGATAATTCCAATGTTGAGTGCACTTCACATGCATAAAAATCGCCTCGTTTTATTTAATCTAAGCACCTTTGTGCGCTCCTTACATCTTTCATTCCTCCATATCTTAAAGTGCATTGCATGGGCGGAATGGCGTCCAGTCATGGCACCCATTGCACTTATTACACTCCATCTGTTTAGCAAACGGACGGACATTCTCGCAACGGGGCTCATTAGCATTTTCCGCGCATTAACATTAATAAATCTTTATCGAAAATTGATCGCCATATATTCTGCTTCTTTATTTAACCCGCGATATATTCACACTCAGCGGAAATAATAGTGATTAGCAGCACAAGGAAACAATGAGTTGATTGCAAATTGAAGAGAAAAACAGAGTTTGCTTTGGTGAATTGAAATTTCCAAGCATTAGGAAAGTGCTGAGTGAAGATTTTTAGGTTTGCAAGCGTTGTGAGGATGTGACTTCCGTTCCGCATCATCAAGAACGTGTCGATTTAGTGTGCTGACCCGGAAACGACCGCCGGAAGATCAGCACTCTTTGCTCCTCTTGACTGCTGTGAGTTTCCATATTTCCCCTAAGTCGCCGCAGTCCTGAATAATGCATCGCGTCCTTTTTTTTTCCACTCAACATTATTATCTCCCAAACGGAATACGTTTGCAACAATTCGCCGAGTATTTGTAATTCAAGTGGCTAGAACTATTCCAAATACTTCCAACATGCTTTCCTCTATTTTCGACGCAAGGCGCGCCTCGAAAAATGCCAGCAATGCCCGATTGTGTTGGGTGCAATGCTATTTCCAAACGTATTAAGATTTATGACGCTCGAAATATGTAAAATGTAAAAAATGCATTTAATTGCTCGTTGCCAAGGGTACAACCAAAACGCAGCAATCGTTAATAATCGCTTGGATAATTCTACGAATCGTGGCGATTATTAAAAAATTCCACTCCGGGGCACTTAAAGGGTAGCTCGAGCACCACCGAGAAATCATACACTGCGTATTCTTAATAACAATGCACGAGCAGAACCCGTAATTAAAAGTGAGATGGTTTATTTCGAGGCATGCTGGCTCCGAATGCTTTGTTTCACTGCTGGCACTGTGGGTGCAAGACCCAAGTCACCGCGCTGGCAGTTGGGATCTATGGATGATGCTTGGAGATGGTGGTGGCTTGGGATTTATTTATTGGTGGCAGTCGCACTTCATCTAAGCTGCATTTAACATCTCAAGGAGCAATATTAATTATATATTAGCCACGATGCGGTCTATGATTTCACTGCATGAATGCTATACACACCTTGCCACATGATGGAGGATCATTGAGTCAGCTGGGATCAAAGCAAGTCATGAAGGATTAAAAAACAAACAGATGGAAACGTGGTGCAAGGGAAGAGTTACAATGTAATGTAAAATTAGAGAAAGGAAGCCATTTTTTATTGCATCCCTGTAAAAATATTGTACTTAACCTTAACCTTAATTTCCACTTTATAATTACAAACCTAGTTGCCTTTGAAAAATATAGTGTAATTTGAACAGTTGTTTGTAGATTATTTCTGATTGCCAAATATTCCTTGAATCTTCAATTACTTTAGACCTTACTCTTCTTAAGAATGCAGCTATTCATCTTAGGTATGTTTACAACTCAAACCAATGTGCATACTTTATAGACAAATCGTTTATCCATGTCCCATGACAATGATACCCTCGAGCACGTGCGTTCTCTCCACCCACGATGAAGCGATATCGACGGCGGGCGATCGCATCGGAATGTTTTTAATGTCGCTATTACAATGCGCGATCCAAGAGATGGACGCGCCACATCATTGTTTCACGCCGCCGAAGATGCTACATGCCCAGACGAATATTAAATTATAAAAAGATGTATACACCTTGGGCGATGTCTTCAAAGGTTAATAATTCAAACCGTGCGAGGAAATTTTGAAATGTTCGGAAAGGTCAGATTTGCTGGGAAATACTGAAAGGATCACAGGAGGTGAGTAAGCGGCGATGTGGATAAGAAAGTTAATTTGATTAGATGTAGGATTTGTTCATGTGGGAAGAGGAGATTACAAGATGCGACACACCTTATTGAGAAGATTTTATTATTGCAATTGAAACTCTATCTACTTACTTACAATCAAGATAATCTTTTGATTAAGAGGCGTAATCAATTAAGAAGTTAATCAATTCTAATCGCTCTGGTTTTTTAAAAGATTTCCTGCCTTGAGTTAATTCTGTTTCATTCATCTTGTACAAAAGAGTGCTACTTGCAATTATTCTGGGTAATTACTATCGCCACCTTTTAGAAGAGTGTCTATCGTTTTATACCTGCAACATTGTAGTTTTGCGTTTTTCGTGTAAAACCGGCAAAGCTGAGTGTGAACCTAATTGTTTTTTTTCGGGGCGCAAGCGTTCAGTTGACAGATACCAGATCTCGGGTTGGAGTTAAGCCGGTTTGAGTGACGGCTGCTCCGACGTACAGGAAGACCAGGGTTATTATCCTGTCCATCATAATCTACGCCAGTTTCAATGCTTTGGAATTTCATCCAAAACAAACCAAAAGTGGAGTGCAAAAGTTGAACTAGAGGTAAGCAAATTTCGTTGGAGATATATCTGAGGACTTAAGTCAATTACGTTTTAAGTCAACAAATCAAATTAGTCCATTGGAAACTAGAGAATATATATTTAAATTATATTTAATATGCAATGCAAAAAAGCAAGAAAGTAGACAGTAATTTGAAAGCTTAGTCAATTACCAATCAATTTTCATCCTATGATTGTAGCCAGGTATCACAGAAAGATTTAAAATTTACAAGAAAAGTGATATTGCATGAATCACCTTCTAAAAATAACTTCAACAGTTACAACCATTACTACTTAACTAGAAGTCTCAGTAACATGATTCATGATGCATTCAATAATTAATATAACCATCTAGAAAGAAATTCAAGAAATTTCTAGAAATCTAGAAATTTGAACTTGATAAGTCCAAAATGTTTCCTAATATTTTCTAAACTGAAGTCTTAGAATTATCTTGTAGATAACTTGTAATAGAAATAAAAATTCTCTAGGTGTTTTTATACTTATATTGCAACTAGCTGTCGTTGAGGAAGTAAAATTGAAAATCTAGGATGATATATTCAATGTATAGCTTCATAAATCTAACCTCAACTTCTATCAAACATTCTTAATAAGTACTAAACCAAAAGTCCCAGGAATATATTTCAAGTGATACTTAACAGTTAAAAGTGACCACTACTAGTATCTTGTCGTAATTGCCAACTATTAAATTGGTTACTACTACTTATTGTTATGATGAGTATTGCACTTGTAATGAAAGTAAAATTCACCTTGGCATCTATCTACATTGGCAACACTAGCAGTCTACAGCAACACCTATTCTTGAATAAATGCATGAGACAATTATCATAATATACGAAAAATTAAAATTCAGCCACGCTAATGAGTATTTAGCGTGCTATCTGCAACGTTGCTTTGTCGGCGCGCTCCAACTGAAACGAAGCAACAATAATTTGTTATTATTACGCATCCACCAAACATGTACTATCCACGCAGTGACAGAAAACGATTTATGATTGCCTTAATTAATTTCTATGATCGTAGCATTCAATTAGCGTCGCTTCAGCTCAGAAATGATGCGAACATAACCAACATTATCAATCGTGTTGAACATATTTTGAACACGTTATTTTCTTTAATATTTAATTTCTTCCCAAGAAATAACTATCGATAGAAGATTAGCTGGAATGTTGTGTGAAAAGCAACCGTTTTACATTGGATTTCCTCATTCGAGCGCTTTTGGTTGCAATGTAATTCAAATTGATTTGAAATTATAATCTTGTAGATATCGTGCAACGTACAGATTCGAATAATTAAAATTGCCGCTGCTGTAGCTGCTGCTGATCCTAAGAGACGATGGATAAATTACCGACTTCCTTCTTTCAGCATCGAAAGGCTTTTCGTATCGAAGCATGTTATCGAACATCAGGCACGTCGCGATGTCTATCGACGATAATTTGCAAATGGAAAGAGGGAAAAATGGTTTTATTGATTGATACATAACGGCATATAGTTAATCGTTAGGAGCATGATATATTTCATCACAAAGCACAATCAAGCTCGAGGAATAAAGGATAACTGCAAATTGACCCTATTTTAACACCTGCCTCAGATCTAACCTTCACACATACAAATCTACCTTAATAAATTGTGAACTAAAATCCCAGGAACATCATTCATGTGGTTTTCAATAATTTTACTAGCTGTTTGAACCCTAACATTGCATGCGGTTAGTGCTAAAGAAAACTAACCTAGTTGAGATGTAATCTCACCTTGTACCAATCAAAAAATCTCAATTGCTACTAATTTAAACGTCCCAGAAGTACCAAATAATTTGCATTTGATAATAGATATAGCCCAGAAGATATTTCTACTTCAAAAATATTCCTGGTGTAGAAGAGGAAGTTATTGGAGGGAAGGGGGATAACAAAAAGTGGACTGTACAAGAGTCCCAGGAAAATTATTCCACTTGTATCTGATAGATAATATGGTCTTCTTCAAATTTTAATCTTAAAATTGTAGCCAGGTGTTAAGTAAACAGATAAAAGCTCCTAAAACCCACACCTCTTCAGGTTACACGCTCCTCTTGTTCCAAACCAAACCATCACATCCAGAAATTTCCATCTTTTCTTGTATTGAGAATTAGCCCAATGCTATTCCGTTACTGCAAGTTGCCATCTCGCCTTGGACGATTAACGTCCAACAGTAAATGGTCCGGTCCATTAGAGATCAGAGCAGTTGAAACCGTGGAAGACGCTGGTGCGCACCCAAGAAAAAAGATTCATACGTACACGTAAACACAGCAATTAAGCCGATTCGAGTTTGAACTATCGCTGATTGTGTGCATATACGCGTAGAGGTATTGATGCTGGTTTGCGCGTTGGAGCAATTACGGAATGAAATCACGGATTCCAATTGAGCGCGCGCGCGCACCTCGAAATGATAGGTTGCGGTATCGGAAGTTAAAATGTTACTCGCATAATTTCACATAACTGGACCGGCAATCTCAATGTGTAAATTACCTGCAGTTGGTCGAACTGGAGTTAGAGGTAAAGCAAAGCAGGGAAAAAGTCTTGATATTGATCAAACAGTTGTTGGGAGATCAATCAGAGGTAATTTGCACGAAAACACAAAAATAGAATTTTAAGAACAGGAAAGAAATTGCAGGATTACACCAAATACATATATAGCAATGGGTAAAATTATGAGCAGCTATTTTGAGATTATCAAATGGATTTTACAAAAAAAGGGTTACGAATTGACGGTGCATATTTCTCATCTAATCTGCTACTAAACTATGTATCCCAAGAATATGATTCAAATGGCCTTTAATGTCCAATACAGTTATCTAGATATCGTAGTTATAATTTTGGAAAATTATTAAAAGGGACGAGCTCAGGATACCAAGAAGTATAAAGTTCCTTGGTATCAATTCCTATTAATCTAAATTAACTCCTGTTCCAAAAAAGAAACCGCTTTGATTCTTTCCGCACTTTTTTTCCATAGTTAAGGTCTATTAATGGTGTCGTAAGATGATATATTTAAGTAATTGTTAATAAGGAAAAATTAGTATTGAAAGTGGAGAATAAAATATTTTTTACGTCATGTCTGTTTACCACGTATTAGAATATTTGAAAACTGCATGTTGTTGATACTCAAGCGAAAACATGTTCTAGGATTTATAACAATACATTACTAACTACTGTAAACCTATGGGGGTGGTATAAAAACACCAAACTTTGCAAGGAATACTTAAAAAAACATTTTTATTTGGAAAATTTAAATTATTATTTGAAGACATATCGATAGCTTGGGGTTATTTAAAATATAAGAGCGTATAACATACATGGTACACACACAATACAAAGTCAAAATCAAATTGGGGTAAAACAGTGTTCCAAAGCAACCCACCGCGGTTGCACCTTCTCCACTCGACCAGCTTTGGAACGTTTGCGCCGAACGCCAACAGCCTAGGACAGCTGTCAGTCTTGATTATTCATTTCCTTGGAGAACTCATTATAATAAAATTATCCGTGCCACAAAAAACGCAGGTTGGCCAAAAAACGATAACGACTTGTTTAAAATTTTGATTAGAGGTTGATTACTCCAAATCCAATTCAGCGCATCATAAAAAACTCGACTGTTAGAGGGTTCACACGTAATACTAAAGATATTATATTTATGCGAAATCACATCGTTCTAAGAAGGTAATAAATAATTTGTGATTACTGATGTGTGGAGACAGCTTGTTATATTCAATCATGTGATTTGCAACGTGTTGCAATTGGTATTAGATTGCATAACATCCGACTTCTGTGATCTTCCAGCCGATTGGCTGTGATCTTTCCGATTACACCCCGTGGGCATCGCGCGTGCATTATAATAAATTATTGAAAGCGACTTCCACTTATCGCATTTATCATAATTCCACATGCCGGACAGTGAGTATAATTTTTGTGCGGTATTATCACATACTGAGTTTTAATTAATCAGGCCTATTTACAGATGCTCCCAATATACTGTGTTCTGAAACTGGCAAAATGCATGCGCTGCATCCTTAATTGCGTTTTAATGTCGAGTGGGAATTCATCAACGTCTGTGCACTTTTGTGAATCACCTCTTGTTACAATTACTCGCAATTATACCGATTTAATTGGAAGTTAACGTGCATAATTTATGCTTGATTTCTTTCTGTGTATTTTTACTTTTATACAGCAATAGTTGTTCAATATTAATCAGTATATAATGTATTCACATTATTACCGACTTTTAGATGTCCTCCGGGTACGTCGACGATGATATGATAATTTAGTCGTTGCGCTTGGCCAGCCAAACACGTGGTGTACGTAAATTGCACGAAGGTGAAAAACTGCACCAAGTGTTTGTATATGGCCGCTGTATTGATGTGCGTGCATTGGGCAAAGGGTAAATTGATAAACGTGCCACTTCCTCCCCGAGCACGCAAATTTGCGGTTGGCCCACGCCGCCACCAACTACACTTTTTCGCGCTGCTTTCCTTCCACTGCGGCGTGCGAATAATTGTCTACAATGCACTTATGCGCCTTGTCAGATAATGCGAAGCATACGTCATAATGAGCGCCATTCATGCTGACCGATTATGTTATTAAACTGCTTCATTGAAACCAGTTTTCATCTAGGAAATGACACTGGACTTAAATTGATTTCAAACACATCTCTGCTCAAGAAACTGATGAAAATATAGTTGATTAAGATAGTGATATTGGGTTTAATTTGTTGTAATTTTAGACAATTGCTTTTAATGGTTGAAGATTGGAAAATAAATTAAAGATGTTTATGCCGCGAGTACATCATTCGAGTGGAGACCACAGCCACTGCGCAAGCTTCGACGGAGAGTTAGAGTGGAAAGCAGTGAGGAACACCAACTGCAACGCATACGCTCGTGCAGCATCCCCACTACTGTCACTATGATAAAAGCGTCGAGTTATCGCGCATACCCTTCATTTCGCTTCCTGCTCTGCTCTAGTCAACACAACTTGATTTATATAATCTTTACAGTGACACTAGTTCTACTTTATTATAATTATATATAATTTTCTTGAAAATTTTTGTCTCAAATCACAACAATAAACATTTAAAATGCGTTTCGCTGTTGGGACAGAACGACAAATGCTTATTATCGCTTTCGTGTGCACTAATAATAACAGGTTGGGAATTAAATAAATTATAGACAGCATGAATTCACTTTGGATAATAATTGGTAATATTGTAGTGCATTGTTATTGCATAATTTCTAATAACACTCTTGTGTTCGTAATGGATAGACATTTGAATTAAAGATTTACAAAAAATAATTATAAAATTGATAAATCATGTAATATAATGTTCGAAAACACGAATAATAAAATTCCTACTTTTTAGTAGCTGATATTTTAATTGATTGGATTCTGAGTAAAGTAATCACATTCACACATTTTCAAATCCTTACATCTTGTGCCTTATGTACACAATGCAATATAAAATAAAACAACTCAATTATTTTAATGCATTGCTATGCAGTGCGCATAAAGTATAAGCTCAATTATGAACACCGACAACAAATTGCGCATCACCGTCGGCAGTAAAAAATAATTAAAAGTAATTATCTTCGTTCGTGTTGTATGCCATTATTTAACATTTTTTTGTTACAAATTGTGCAAATGCAGCTGAGAAATTATTTTATTGCTAGTTCAATTGATCATAATGTGGTGGCTTAAAATGCCATTTTCAATTTATTGCACATCTATCATATTTGCAACATTTGCTGTGGGTCCTACAGATATACAAAAATGTAGGTTACTAAACCACAAAGTCCTTGACAACGACAACCGGGTTGTAATTAACTGCCCACAAACATGTTAAACGCGACCGCTACACCCGACTTGTTTTTATATTTATCTAAACCCAATGCATAATTTATAAATATGCCGATTATATTTGACTTAATACGGAATAAAAGACAAAAGATGAAAAGCACTCAACATGCCCTCAAGGATAATTCCTCTTCATCTCAATTCCGCTCTGTTTAAGGCCCAGCACCACCACAAGCTGCTTTTAATATTTGTTCTGGTGTCTTCCAGAAAGATACGATGATACGATGGTATGATTTCAAACACGTGATTCTGTAATTATCCTGCTTCCAAAGAAAGACACGATTTTTTCAGCACCCAGTCTGTGCCCACTACAACCTGCAGATAAAGATACAAAAACAACAAACAAACAGCTTGAGGAATTTAACTTGCACCCAGCGACAGCAATTTAATTCAAACCGCAGACACAAAAAAAAACTTGTAATGACACGTCTTGTTACACGGATTAACGTAGGTCAAGAACACTCAATCACATTATTTCTGTATTAACGCATTGGTAATGCATGTAAGTTGTGCAAGGAGAAAAGAGAACCGGAATCTTCTTGAAGAGGAGCAAATTTGTTGGTCAAGTTGAGATTATTATAAAGGTAATCTAAAAGTTGATCGTTTTTAATTTCAACTCAAGCGGCTGCGTTAAAATGTAAGCTTACTTCACTGGTAACGGATAGCAAGGATGCTTAAAGACGGTAATATTGAAAGGAGCGAATATAAATATCACGATATTTCTATCTAAATTAGAATCGAACGGCTCAACACGAAGCTGGGCAACGACTGCGTCAAAGATTAAACGCTTCGCTTCATAAACGCGATAATGCATAATAGTTTCCTGATATCCTTTAAGCATCTTCTCATTTTGCTTCTTGGTTGGTTTAAAAGTCAAGGTGGTTGGAGGAAATGTTAAGGTTATGTTGCACGTAACTAAATATGCAACTGGAGATACCAAGTTGCATTTTAATGTTAAATATCTCTCTGAATTAAAACCGAGTGTTATTTATCTTAATGATATTTCATAGAGCATTTATTTCTTCACACTGGTTGTAATTGAATGTGAAAATATTAGTTGGAAATATATTAAATTTAGATAAATCTAAAATGATTTTAATGATTTTAAGGATTTATGATACATTAAAGGTAGTTTTTGTATGTTCCAAAATCCAAACAAATGTTGTATTTTATTTAACTTTGATATCATTTTAAAAAATTTCAATATCTTTAGTAGTTTGATAGTTATGAAGCTTTTTGTTAGAGGTAGACATAAGTTTGCAACGTTGCGTCATTAGGAAGCTGTCATCGTTGTCATTACTGATTAAAGTTTGAGGACTTAAAAGTCAATAATTATTTATTTTTTCTTTTGAGTAAAAGACTCATTAATATACTTTGTCGCCCCAAATGAGCTTATTTCTAGCTAAATTTATATTTTTTGCTGCAGTATCAATCTGATCATTTTCAAATGACCTTTTCAGATGCTTTAATTAATGATTTTCATATTTTTCAAAGTACGTTCAATTAGTGAATAGACATAGTTTGCATGTTACACAAATAAAGTAATGTTTATTGTCAGAACTAAGGATTTATTGAGGTCGCAAGTAAAGTCAAAAAACCACACGAAGTTTATCTTCTGCTTGCATTACAATTTCGTGCAGCTCCAAGACATTATCCCTAAAGTTGTCTGATCCTCTATGGGTTTCCAAGGGTCTCATGGGTCGCTTGGTCTCTTGAAAGCGATTAAGTTTTATATCACGTAGTCGCACCATGCGCGCGCGAGGTTTTTTATCGATCATCTTTCGATTATTATCGATAATTAGCTCCACCTTGAACTTTGATTAGAAAACGTGCCCCATCCAGTCCCATCGATTTTCGCTTTTTCGTAATGACCAAAATTTCCTTCCACGAAATGAGATAATCGAAAATGCATCATCAGTTTTTAATTTCCTCTTTTGTGTGGAACCCCCACCAGATCAAAACCGGAATGAATAAAAATAGCAAACAGCAGTGTGGAAATCACAGCTGGTACTTGTTGTCAACCAAACGCATGAGTGCATTGCAAAGCACCAAACAAATTCGTTGATATACATGTCAGTTCCGGTGTGGATGTAATTAAAAACCTATTTGAAGATAATTTACGAAGATTCCCTCTTGTCTAACAAATCATACAATTCATTTGTTATAAGCAACACGCGTTCGCATACATCAATCGCCTATTTGCTTATGAATCCAGAACTTGCTGTACTTGCTTGCTTCATAGATTTGACAGTGTCACGTGCAGTCCGCATCATCTCTTTGCATTGCGATGAATGCACATGATGCACAAGCCAGGCAGACGATGTGCGGTCGACACACTGATACATCATCTCATTAGGTCAATAAATATGATCGCTGCTCTCAGAGGGGTGTCCCAGTGGGGATGGGCCGGTATTGTGAAAGCATAATAAACGCGTCGAGATTAATGTGATGCGGTAGCAGGATCTCGTGCTGGGTACTGCTGGGATATCAAGCACACTAGGTGTCAAATATGGGGAAGATCATAAATTAATATTTATTTGTTTTTCACAGTAATGCTTCTAAACATTGTTAACTGAATCTATTTGAGTAGAGCTTCACATTGCAATATGTCTGTGAGTAATGCAGTAACGTTATTAATGTTAACGATACTTAATAGCGTACTTGTTCTTTTATAATTAGTACAAATTGTGTTTGAAAATATTAATTGAAAGTGGCTATCATTGAGATAAATACTGCAAATTTTGTTGGGCAATTGACTTAAGTTCAAATTAACTATGGATTTTACTAATATTAAGACTAGTTTTGGTATGTTGCAGGGCAAAACTAGATTCAATTTTAAATCAACTTTCTGATGCTTTTTACAAAACTTTTATATCTGTTTCTGTCGGATAGTTATGAAACATTCTATTGGAAATAAGCATAAATTTGCAACGTTGCAGGTCTCTTCCGACTTATTTGCAAGAAAAAGAATTTAAACTTTTTTTATTCCGATAATTAAATACGTAATGCCAAGCGTATGATGTAGTGCATTTATTCATCTATGATTGTCACTAATTTCGTTATTAAATATCAATTAGAAGTGCAATTAATTTAAATAATTTCAAATTGATGCGGTGTGATAATTGCATGTCCTCCATTTAACATTGCAACGTAGCATTGCAACTGTCACTTTGGCGCATGCAAGATTGAGTAAATAAGTTAATAATAAAAGCTATGAAATAATTTATTCTAAATTAATGCGTATTCTAGTTTTGTGCTATTTTTAGTGAGGAAGTGGTGAAGTTAGGTAGTACGATTTGTAAAAGTTACATTTAAATATTTACAACTCTCATAAACGGTGATTCCCCTTGATTAGATATTATTAACTGTAGGTAATAACCGAAAGTTGCTTTCATGTCAAATTTGTTCATCTATTGGTGACTCGTTTCCGAAGTTTTTCGACGCTCGAACAAAACGATTCTCGTGTATCACGTTCGTGTTGACGCTCCGTCATCACGTTGCCTTCTTGTGTCTAATTATGATTAATTTATCCGTTAAACAATCCGCGAAGACAATAAGCCATCTTTATAAATAATTAAACCATTATGTCTTTATTCCCCATCGACATGCGTTGAACGTCAGAAAAGAGTTGGACGTTTAATTAAACAAGCACAAGTCAACATCCATTGTATTCTTCACGTCTTATTTTATTTGAAACAAAATTAAATCATGATTTAATCTTCTTTGTGGGGCTGTTAGACATGATAATCATTGAAGATGCAAATATTGGTGCTGGTCATCAGCGGAGTTCCGTCTAGAATGCTTTCTAACCTAAGTTTAGTACAACAAATGAACTAAAATCGTCTCGGCTTGTTGGCGCTGAAATCAGCGTCTGAAACTTCTTCATCGCAACGTTTAGGTTAAGTAAAGCGACGGCGGAGTTTTACAGAGTGCCAACTCATTACACGCTAAGCACATTTATTGTACGCATAATGAATTTATGGCGTCGCCGTTTATTCAAATTAATTTCGGGGCGTGCGTTTCGGGTACCATTTGCATTTCACACATTTGCACATGAAAAGATTCGCAATGTGCATGTGCGTAGTGAATTAAGTGCTCTGTGATATTAAAAGACATTGTTTACTCTGACGATTTTCCACACTTTGTCTTCCAATGTACACAAGGTGCAAGTCATGCTGAGTGCATTACATTACAATGTGTTCGATGTAAAACGCATTATCACTTTTGTTTTTTCTCTTGTTAAGGCATTGGTTACAACACGACAATTCTATCAAATTCAATTAAATCTCTATGTATAAATTAAGGAAAAGTACTCTGCACTTCTTGTCTAGGTCCATTCTGTTATCCAACGGACCTTTTCGACTTTCCGCATTGTGATGAAGAAGATTTCATTGTACCATTTTATGTAAACATGTAAACAAAATTAGACGTAAAATTCGATTCTGTTCACCTTCTGCACACCTAATAGCTTCATCTTTAAGATGAAAGCCCCGTAGAGAGTCTAAACGGACCGCAGCAAGAGATACAATCATTAATAACAAAATCTCTCCTCAGTCAGACGTTTACTAATGGGCGTCAAAAAGCCGCACCGCGTTGATTAATTTTTTCCTCTTCGCGCACCTTCGTAAAGGTACCGTCCTCAGAGCTCTTGAATTAAAAGGGTTGTGATGGTGTGATCAAATGTGGTCAGTGTATAAGTTGGTAATAGAACGCTTACTGCTAAAAGTTCCGGGGACGGATGCCCCTTGTCACTTCTCTCCTCCAGTTTGCCAATGTGGTCCACCACGCGCACAAATCACCACAATATGCAATCTAATACAATGCAATACTTAATGAGTCACTTGCTACAGACTTAAGTCCAGTTGTGTTTCTCTGGAAGCTAAACTGGATGCAGATGCACCAAGTTGGCTCCTGTATCCGTCGGAACTAGTTCCGTCGGCACCGTTCGAAGATTTCGGCCAATTTGTTTCAACCACGCACTCGATGCACTCTTGCCGCGGTGCCGCCGTCCATCAGGTGGTTCGCCCGTCGTCGTATTCGACGTTATTCGAAACAATAGACGACACAATACATCAATGCATTCATATGAATTGATTCGTACTGACTTTAATTCATCATAGCGCCACCTTTGCGGCCCCCTCTCACAACCCCACCGCGTACATGTACATAAATATCATACTGTAATTTACGTTTTTTCTGTTTCGTTTGCTTCGGATGCCCTCCTCCCTCAGGACGGCCATGCATTCATAAAGACCGCCCAGATAATAATACCCTTAATTACGCGCTTGTGGTTGCTGCTCCAAACCGCAGTCGGCCTCTAGTGAGCATGCCAGTAAACTGTAAACTCAACGACGACACCAGATGGAAATACTTACCTGATGAAAAACAATCGAACAATGATGAAGGGAAAATTCGCGTTTGGAAAAAGTTTGAGGTTAATTTGAAAGCAAGGTATTAAATGGAAACATTTATTGCGCTGTAAAAATATCCTTAATTACAATGTACAAAAATATTTACAAACATGTCGTTTAAATCGTATTTTATCCCTTTTATGTACAACTAGCTCTGCGGTCAATCTCATGGCACTGGTCCCTTAAATTATTGCATTTTTAGGGAATGAAATTACACTTTACACTTGCGCCTTTAGTTCGTTCTGTGTCGTCACTGCTCTGGCATGTTGTAGTAGAAACCACTGTAGCTGCTGTAAAGCGGGTTCATCGCAGTTTGCGGTGGATTGGAAGCCAAATGGCTGGCGTGATTTACGAGTTGTGGTGGTGCCTGCGGCGTCGTCGCAGGGTGCTGCAGTAGGATGGGTTTCTGCTCCACCACCTCAGGCACTACACTGAGCACTTGGGTTGGCTTTGGAGTTGCAACAGTTGTAACAGCAGCGCTAGTTTTCGCGGCCTTCTTCTCCGCTTTGCCATTCTTGTGTGTTTTCACATGTTTGGCCAAGTGATCCGAACGCATGAAACGCTTACTACAAACTGGACACGCAAACCTCTTCTCTCCAGTATGAGTTCTCAAATGTCTCTGGAGTTCGTCTGATCTGGTGAAGCGTTTACCGCAGAATAACCAGTTGCACACATAGGGACGTTCACCAGTATGCCACCGAAGATGTGCTTGGAGATGAGAAGTTTTTCCATACACTTTATCACAGCCAGGATAGTGGCAAATGTGCGTTTTCTTCGCCGACGGTTTCCTAGTACCATTCTCTTCACCAACACAATTCGGACACTGGCACTTTATACACCGACGGCCTTTGACAAAACTCGTGGGAAATTCAGACACGGAGATCTCCGGCTTGATGATGGTCTGGTACGGAAAGCTCATGTAGCTGCTCGGCGGATGCCACTGATGTGTCATACCCGCGTGGTACTGAGTGGGCACTTGATGGTGAAGCTGGTGTTGCATGTTGGCGGGCGTTTGTGGTTGGAAACCACTGGTTGCGGTATCAGCCGGCGGCGGCGAGTGTTGAAACCAATACTGATTGCCATATCCATAATGGGTCTGATAATGCGGAGAGTATTCCAAAGGTGATCGAGACGCTTCCAAAGGCACTTGGGACACATATCCATCACTACTGCACGAAGTTGTTGATGCTGGTGACACTTGCGGATGAGCATAGGTCTGATGTTGGTACATTCTCGTACACGATGCAGCCAGTAAATTCAAAGGGCTCATCTGGAAGCAGAGAAGAAAAAAAGAACAAAGTAGTAGCGCGTAATTTTGATGGTTGTTAGCACAGCAAACGGTGGCAGTAATTGCAGTGGATTTAAAGAAAACATTAATAAAATCGTAGTATTTAATAAGAGGGTGTCGAGCTGGATGATTACTGTTATTAAAGATCACGCACCTGCGATTGCGCATTGGCGTACTGGTGATGTAGCTGAGGAGAGGCCATCATTGCGGACACTTAAGCGGTGGACTAATAACTGAGTTCTATGAGCCCGAAGATGACGATCACTGTGTTTAGGGGCCGGTCTGCGCACGATATCTGCGCGACAAGTGACCCGAGCGTATGCCCTAAGGGTTCTAGGTCGGTGCGGGGTCGGGGTATGGTTGTAGTCGTCTCGCTTCATCAGTCGACAGTCTTTTTTCCTCTTGCGCACCCTAATGCTCAAAGAAATCTCTTCGGATGGGTGATAGACCAAGAGACGCAGCAACCTCCATCCCTACCACTCGTCCCTGCCTGATTTTTTTGTCTCGCTTTACCACTGAGCGTGTCTCACTCATGATGAAGAGATACCCAAGACTACTCTTCTAAACTACTCTTCTAAGTGTTGGGAAATATTCTACAAGTGCTAGGAAATTTAAGGAAATTGATGTGATTGCAGATATCTGCAAGTTGGGAGGTTTTAGCTGATTGACAACAATGGATCCTCTTTCCTTTTTTTTTCCTTCTAAAGGAGCCATGAAAAGAGCAGTAGCACAAGTCAATTAAAGCATGAAAGTGAAAAAATGTAACGCTTTAACATGTAATTGTGAAGTAGCAGTCGCAATAATCACCAGTACTGAGCAAACAAAGCTTTGGATGTTTACAATGATCCAGAGTTAAATAGTGCAATTATGGGCGGTCGTTTTATTGCTTCTGAAATTTATGGAGCGTTCTTAACTTTAGTCAATAACAATGCACCTTCATGGTGCGCAACAGTTGCAGAATTATAAAGTCAACTTAATCTAGACTAAATTTCAATATGGTCCATTTACCATATTTCTCAGAAGGAATCTGAAACTTATTTGATTAGATAAATAAACTATAGTATCGCATTACTTCAAATTACTCAATTACTCCAAGAAGATATGGTCAATAGTACAATAATTGTACTCCGAAGTATTTTCAAATCAACTCTGCAGTTTATAATTATTTTGGATAACTTGGGTCAATATAGTGACATCCTGGTAAATATCAAGAATTCTGCCACAATAATCTCCCGTGCTAAAGAAATGCCCCGATACATTCAGATCAATCTAGTTCCCAACTTCATCTCGGAATCAACGCAAATTTTATCCCTGGGGAATTTCACAGTTATTCCAATGCTGCATCTTGCACAATGTCCATTTGGGGGGCATCA
Organism: Ecitoglossa quadriceps; assembly: GCA_027574925.1. Taxonomy (NCBI): domain Eukaryota; kingdom Metazoa; phylum Arthropoda; class Insecta; order Coleoptera; family Staphylinidae; genus Ecitoglossa; species Ecitoglossa quadriceps. The sequence continues at coordinate 1,131,771 of JAODGC010000007.1, read as the reverse complement.
TGACAATGTGCCGTATGTCTTTGACTGTTTGGCAAGTTTCACGCCTATGCCAGCCGCAAAGCTCCTTCGGCATCTTCTGCGCTGGCTGAATGTGCGGCATTGTCCGGTGGCGGTCGTCATCAGCCCCGCAGGCCATGATTTATGACCACGGTCAGCGCACTTTTGATTTACAACTTCTTGACTCTGGCCGCAGCGATGATGTTGCGCTTTTGATGGCGCTCCCGTGCATCCCTCACGAAAACAAAGACTCGTTATAGATATGGACGCCTTTTTCGCTTTGCTCTGCGGCGGCGTCGCGCACAAAACGAGTTTTAATTGTCGGCATGAAAAGGTACGAAAATCAAATATGATTTATCTTACTACAACAAACGGCTCGTCGGTGTAACAACCCCTTGTAAATTCACGACTTTAATGCGATAAGCGATTGGGATGGTACTGCTTTTGTCAATTCCAAAGCAATTAATATGCTTTTTATTTCACTGCGCATCTACTTTAAATTTTATTAAAGGCTGTAATTAAAATTGAAATGAATCGAGTAATGGAATCAATCTTCTTGGTAAAATTCGTTCAGAACAAGTTTTAATTCACTGGTTTAGTTTAGGTAGCTGATAATACTATGTTGATCCAAAGACTTTTTAATCTCCTTAAGTCCAACCAGTCACTAAACGCGCCCGTCAAACAGTCGGCTGGTTTTGGGAATTTTCGACATGTCGCTGCGTAAACAATCCGAACCCGCTTTTCCATGTAATCTCCTGCATATCCAATTATTCAACTCACCCATTGATATTGGCGAGCTATTACATTGAAAATCCGTTTAGACTGGGGTTGTAAATTACAAGATTTTGGTAATTTTCGCATAAAACTCGCATTCACAGCGGTCAATTTGAAAGTGCTAATCTTCGGTAGCCGCAACATTAAATCCATTTGTTGTTGCTCTACGTGCAACAGCAAAGTTATCGGTTTTGCGGAATTAACTTGCCTGGGATTAACTTGTAAACCAATCATTATTTCTAATGCTCAACATCTTCAAGAACTTACAGATGACCAAGTTTTGACATCGTACAACACCATACCATGTTGATGTCCAAAAGTCTCGCTTATTCTTACTACGTACTTGGCGCTAGATTTACGCAAATTTAAGAAGCGACTTGTTTGACTTCTAGAATAAACACATTTTATAGATAACACGATATTGTTTGTTGTAAATAGTATTATAAGCTTAATTCGTGAATTAATTGATTTGTAGGATTGAATGGTAGGCAACTAATTCTACACTTTAAAAATGTGATATAATTTAAAATTTAAAACACATGCTCTGATATATTTTATCACTACTCTAATCTCTTTAATTTAATCGATTTATTTAAACAAGAAGATACGACAATACCCAGGGGGCTTCTATAGCAAATCTAAAGAAATATCGAGTGTCAAGTGCGTTCCCAAGCTTATAAAAAGGTTTTTTTTTGCAAAGTAGGTATAAAAGTTACAAATTCAATAGTGAATGCAGATTGTCATGCTTGCCTTACACCTGATGTGGATGTTCGCATTGTCCTCTCAACATTACATTCTTTCATCTCCTCAAACTCCCGAATTCGGGAGTCTGAATCAGGTTTGAATTGAAAGTTTTCCGCTTTTTAAGCTCTAGTTTCAGTGCGAAGAGAACTGGTATATCCTAATTGAAAGATGATAGTTTGTATATTTTTTTTCGCAACCCTATTAAACCAAACGTTGAAAGATGAAGAAGATGGACAACATCACCTTGAGAGTCTTTTAATACAACACTTAATCTCGACAGGAAAGGATTTTCTCAAGTGAATCACGGAGAAAAAAGCTCCAAAAGCGCATTTTTCTAGGGCTAACACGTCGACACAATGCACACCATGATAATATGTGTCTTCTCCACGGGAGGTTTCCTTAACAAGCAGTAAGTACTCACTGGAACCAACATTAATGCCCTTGGAGGTAGTGACTGCGGTATGTCCAACATTTTCTTCGTCTGCCATCAGCACGCTTGCCCTCTTTATCTTTCCGCATTCGTAGTGGAAAAATGCACATTCACGGTTGGGACCACGTGGTGCCGGTCGCAGGTCGTAAAATCCCTTGCTATCCTTATTGACCGAGATGGTAATTAGTAATGTGATAGTATCTTCGACGACCAAGTCATTCTCGGCTTCTAGCAAGAGCGGCGCGCCAAAAAACAAGAGGTGATGTGCGCTCGTTTTGTTCACAATGATTGAGGAACATAATATATTTCGGCTTCGGACAAAGTCCGGACATCCACTCAAACAGCAATAATGACCGACCCAAAGACGTTACCCCCTGATGCTATATGAGGCCGACAAAAGGCAAGTGTCGAGCCGTGATCTGACTTTTAAATATTGGTTTACATTTGTTTTGTGGCATAAATGCAACGGGAAGATGATTTCATAGAGATGGTATAGATTTTATGGTGTGTAGAAATGTTTAGCGTGGGCCAAAACTAATTTAAAGTAGTGTAGACATGCAGTTAAAAAGCATATTACATTCATAGTTTCTTAGCATACAAATAATAATTTATAAAACATTTCACGACTGATATAATAATCGAGATACTTGGATTGTGTTTTCCTGTATAGTTTTCATATATTTTGTTCTAATTTAAGTTTTAATTGATTAAATAAAAGTAAATTTAAAATTATTTTTTCATTTGTAGGTTTAATATAGGCAACCGTTCTAAGAAAGCCCTAGTAAACGTGGTAAACATAGAGGTTATCACAAATATAATAGAATACTATATAAATGGGCGAGAAAGATTTCATTAGCCCGAAAACATTATCTAACTGACGAATCTACCTATTAGCGTTTGTGTGGCCTGATTTAAATTATGCTAACCGCTAAATAAATTAATCTGCACAGCTACTAACACCAAACAAGTGTTAATCAACCATGGCCCATGGACAATATCTAGAAGAATTGATCAAAGAATACCTTTTATTCCGAGGTTTTGGCAATACAATGAAAGTTTTTGATGCAGAACTGAGGGCAGACAAAGAAAAAGGGTTCCGCGTTGATAAAATAATCGACCAACTTTTGCACTTCATCAACACTTATGATCTTGCATCATTACGAGAACTATGGTCTCACTTTGATAGTCACTTATTTTCCAAACTGGAAAGTCACTTTGTTGCAGGTATTAAGAAAATTGAGAATGGTGTGCTGAAAATGTACCTTATTAATACAGTAGTCACAAATAAACCTGAAAAGACAAACGAGTTCTTTGCTAAGTTAACCCCAGAATTGCAAGGACAAAGTGAATGGAAGGATTGGTTTAGTAAGTCATTCAATATCACTAATAATTTAAATTAAACTTCATTGTTGTACAAACAAATTCACATAGATATTATTTCTATAACAATAATTGAACATAATATTTGCACAATTGTAATCAATTGTTATACTAATATCATATTTTTTTCAGTGTTACCTTATATTAAAAACCCAGAAGAAAATGCATTTTTCCAAATTTTCTTCTCCAAACAATGGCAAGACACTTGCCTAGTGTCCTTACACAATTTTTTAGCATCAATATTTCAGGTATTAATTAGTATCACATTTCAGTATTTTAAAGTTTAGACTAATTAAACTTTATGCCTCAAATATTGCAATCTAGTTTATGCCAATGCCCAAATTGATGCACTATGAAGAAGATGCAAACAAAATCCGACTCCTTGAAGAGAAGAATGAGCAACTGACTAAACAAATCAACCTCCTAATTGAAAAGAATCCAGAAAACACAATCAGCCCATGTTTGGTTGAACCACCACAACATTTACTTGATGACTTCTATATCATTGCACAAGAAAGCAATGTCAATGAAAACCAACCAAAGAGTTTCAAGAATCTCATTCGCAACATGGGTAGTGGGTCTAGTCCGATTTTAGGACGTAAAGACAATTACGGTCGGAGCAAAAAACTGAGTTCCAGTGTGAGCAGTAAGAGTGGCAAATCAGGGCAGAGCTTCTTCTATGATTCTTAAAGATTATAAACTATTTGGGCACTCACTTATTGCAATATTTTACCAGGTAGTTCCTGGTTGTGCATGTAGAACTTACGGTGGTCAGTGTTTCAAATCGAAGATTTCTAGGAGTAGCGGCTCTACTTCTGACGGATTCACGTCTAGATAGCAGTTGATCACCTCTTCGTTCACTTTGTGTAGTTCGGAAATTTTTTGTATCAACTTTAGGAATGTGGATTTTGCTTCACATCCCGGATACACGCTTTCTAGATATCTTCGAAGGAGGTAGTAATAAGAATTCTGGAATATATGAAGAGAATAAATAAGCATAACTTTAAGAATATAAATGTAATGATTATAACGTGAAACGCCCTTAAATAACGGCTTTTTTTTTACCGATGACTATTGATTATTGCGCATGCGTAAGTTTAAGTTGACCGTGTCAAATGCAACTTTCTTAACACACGTCTCGTAGAGATCTATAAACATTTGTAATTTATTTTTCATATAATATACCTGTTCTAATTTAATTACATCCCGGTGTACCACTCGTGATCTATCCGGTGTGAATAATGTGATCGCACATAGAATTAAAATGATATTTTCATCATTACGCCACTTTTGGTCAAACGTTGTAATAAATCGCTCATGTTCTTGGTAAATATTACCCTTGGCCTTCTTTAATACATCTGCCTTCAAGTTACCGAGATACTCTTTGGTGTGTGGGATCTAAAATCGTACTTTAATTACATATTCAATATAATTACAATTAATCAAGCTACCTTCCATGTCTGCTTGCTGCAGTCATAGTTGATTATGCTTCTTAAGATCATCATCTCTGTACATCCACCTTTTAACAGTGCAACTTGATCCTCTTGACACATATTTTTAAATGCATTTATTTTCTTTGCCATCTTTATTAAGCGTCTTATAGCAACTGCAGTTAAGTTTATCACATCAACTAGAGCTGGGTCAGCAAGTAAATTGTTGTTTATATTGACCTACACACAAACATTTTGAGAGTCATATTGTTAAGTAGCCATGGGGGGTGAGAAATACCTTTCGACAATCTTCTGCAATCCAATTTGTTGCATCTTCATCAACTGGAGTTGACAGAGTCTTGTTAGCAACAATTAACTCATTCAACTTTGCCCTCTCTGCATCATTTAATTCTCTTGAAAGTCCTTGGTTGTGTGCAAGTGTTGAGTATGCATCAAATTCTAGTTTAATTGCCTCACATAATATGGACTCAATTGCATTTGTTTCATGTCTGTACCTGAGAGTAATATAAGTTAACAATGATCCACAATAATTTCAAATTTGGTTTAAATGACTTACTGCTCCTGTTGCTGCTGTTGAACATCTTGCAAAACATCTCTAGCTACATCAATATCAGTATATAACACTTCCACAGTTTCCTGTGATGCACTCATTGGACTAGGCATATTCTGATTACAACTCAAATGATTGTTGTTCAAAATCAAGGAATGTAGCAATGGATTTGTCCCATTGTCATCACCTTTGAACCCTGTGCTCTCAGGTGATACTTGTAAACTTGAATGTGTGCTGTCTGGTGATGATGAATAACTACACTCATCACTATTGGTAGAATAATATTTAGGTTTCTTCACTTTCTTAAATCCCTTCTTAAAAGCAAATCCATTTGTTCGTTTTAAAGCTTTGTTCTCTTCTATTTTCTGCCTCTTCCTTTCCTTGTCTTGATCTGTCATAATCATGTCTTTTTTCATGCCAATCGCAAAGCATTTATCAAGACGACATCGTTGGCAGAATCTTCGAGTAACTGGATTGATATCACATTTACCTTCAAAGGGACATTTGAATACTTTCTTAGTAAGGGCATTCCTGCGAAAGAATGCCTTGCAGCTCTCACAAGTGACTGCATTGAAATTGTAGTTTAACGCCTTATCACCACAGACACCACAGAGTTTCAGGTCCATTGTTACAAAATATTTGTATCTGGATTTCGTTACTTATATGATAAAGTTCACATATTTTGGTTGAGCTCCACAGCTCACTCAGTCGCCAAACTCATTCTGTTTACTTGACGTGCATCTGCAAAACGTGTTGTATACATACGTATTCACAAATTGTGATGATTGCAATTGCGCTGATCAATGATGTATTGACTTATCTATTGATTCATATATAGGAGCAGTATGCACAGTGATTAGCATTGACCTTTAAGGCTTGGTACTTGTATTATCTACAAGTGAATGTGTACGTGGTGTACATACTGGCTAAAATGGCAGTCGCAAATTTAATTAGTGCTCTAAGTTCAGCCTTCTTCAGCTACGAAAAGCTTAAATTGATACTCGTCTGGGATCAAGGCAATTTTCCTTTAAATGATTATATGTGGGTGGACAAACACAGAGGACAACAGTGTCATACAGAACATATTAAAGCTGATTGCACTCCCTAATCATTATGACACCGTCCATTTTTGGTACCCTATTTCTAGCACACAAGTAAAAGAAGTCAATTAGCAAGGATTGGTCTTATTAACAAAATTCGGTACTTTTGCCAAAGTGTATTTAGTGTAAATACAACAATGTTTCATAACCACTTCAAAACACCGACCGCACTTATCTGCCGCCTAGAGGAGGCTTGAAACACATTTTTCGACCCGTTACCAATTTTGCTATAAATGCAGAATGTTCCAGTCTGTACAGCAGGCCCACCGTTTATACCATTTTTGTTCTAATAGCTCCTGGGACCTTAACTTAAGTTTAAGTCTACGGGACGGCACGTATTGGCGGGGATACTTTATCACAGTAGCAAGAAACCTCCCAATATTACTTCAGGAATCAAGGGTAGGGTAGGGTCAGTTGGTGGTGCAAGAACCACCTTCACAAAAACCCCAGTATGATCCATAGAAAATTCTTCAGAAAATTATGTGACAATAAAAGTATATCAGTCCAATTCTTGGTTTGTGGCTAGCTATTAGCAGAAACTGAAATTATTTGGTTGTGAAACATATTGTTTACAGATGTGTGCCTTCAAGTTTTTACAAAGCCGCCTGTACGTTTTTCACAGTTTAAAAGTCTTCTAATTATTTCCACGTCAATGATATCAGTGTTATCAGAATAGTTGATTTCTGAAACGTACCCGTCGTTTTGGGAAACAAGAGTAATACCCAATCTGGGTATTTATTTAGATGATTAGTGTTAAAATTTTAGGCAAATCGTGCGCGATATGATTTTCTGAATTAATACCTTGACGCATCTGAAATGATTCGGGTATTTCAAGTATCCTGGGAATACTGAACAGGGCAATCTTGATTGGTGTTGTAAGGTCGTGTTAATAAACAAAAAAAAATAAGCAGCATGAAGTAGTGCTAGACATGTTGCGCCAGTGGTATGCGTCGCCATGCAGCTTACGGCTTGTTTGCCCAGGCCTAGTCTCATTTTCCGGCACAAGAGCAATAAATGTGTGCGCGTTGGCACGCTGAAGCTCAGGATGAGATTTCGTAGATATCCATTCCTGATTTATTTCCAGCAATGTCGCAAAAGGAATTATTGGAGGCAGAGGCACCCAAAACCTCGCAGCCAGGCGTTGACAAAGATAAATATGTCAACATTCTTCTTGGAGTAAGTGGTACTGGCAAATCTTAATGTGTTTGCGAATTATTTGCAATAATTTGGAAGAAGCAGAGAAGAAAGGCACCAAGCCGTGCTGCTTGACTCCGGTCAAATTCTCGGTAGCAACGGAAGATGGGTCCCTTGGAAACTCGTCCACACTAGGTTGGTAAATTGTTTGCATAAGAATTTATATAATAATTCAAACTGCTTATTTCAGCAACTAATACGCTCGAATACGAGATGCAACAAATATCTAGAAGAAGCACACTTTGATTAAGATACGATTTATTACTACAGTTCCGTCCAGGTCAATGATGTATTACGCTGTCTATATTCTATGCTAATTTAGTTTCGCTCAATGTAATGCAATTGTTTAAATAAAGATTAATCACAACCATTCTATATTGGATCTATAAGATAGTTAATATATGATATTAACGTGCGTTAGAAAATTAACTGCAACAAGTAAACTATTAGAACTTGATTGATGGTAGAATCTTGATCCGTCGGTAATACATTACTATATTGTCCAATAGTCTTCTTTTAATTATAAATATCAGAAAATTTGAGTCAAAGTTGAGCAAATAATATTGCTGTTTTGCCAAATACGTCTGCGGAACATGTTTTTAAAAAATTAAGAAATTGATAATTTTTTACCCTAATTTTTCAATACTTTTAAGTACTGTACATTTTCCGAATGACAAAAGCAATTTAGTACAACTCTTTGGCTATATACTGCCGCTAGAAAATTTGAAATATCCCTTTTATCTCCAGAGATATATCCGATTTTGCGGAACATGTTTTCAAAAAATTAAGAAATTGATCATTTTTGACCCTAATTTTTCAATACATTTAAGTGCTGCACATTTTCCAAATAACAACAGTAATTTAGTACAACTCTTTGGCTATAAACTGCCGTTTGAAAATATGAATTATCCCTTTTACCTCCAGAGATATAGCCGATTTTGCGGAGCAAGTTTTAAAA
>JAODGC010000007.1:1103166-1123093 GCA_027574925.1 Ecitoglossa quadriceps | reverse complement strand
TCAACAATAGTTGCAGGTAAGAATAGAGTTTTTTTTTGCGCGAAAGGTTGGGCCGCAGCCAGAGTTGTTTACATTCGTAGCAGGTAAAAACAATTGGGATCTAGACTAGTCGAATCTTGCCTGGACTAAAGTAGGTCTGCATTGTGCTGCCCTCATGTACACTTTATGAGATGAATTCAATTCCATTAAGTATTTGAACATCTCAGAAGTAAATTGAAGAAGTATTTTTATGAGGTGGGTATTAAATAAAGTATCAATTTGATATTCGTGCGTTTCGAATGTAAAATCAGTTATACTGTACTGTAATAAACTTCATTCCAATCCAATTCCGTTATGGGCGTGCTATCGGATTAGTTATTACTCGCATTATGCTACAAACCGCGATAAATCACCTCTGGAAAATATTTGTCCCGTTGTGACATAATTTCTCCATACGAGGCAACGTGTGCGCGCCTTTGATGTATCCATCGTGCAATAAACATTCCAGGTGCGCGCTGGTTCACACCTCCTCGTCCTTTGTCGCCGCGCATTGTCCCCGTTCACGTGTGTACCGTCCGCATCCCGAAAGGAGGGTGGAGACGCAGCCAGCCTCTGGAATTACACGGTTTGATCCACGTACGGATGCGATAATGCAGCGCGCTTTTGTTGCTGCTGTTTCACGGGGGCTGCCGAGGGGCCTTAAGGGGCGGTTTCGGTTAGCAACCGAAAAGAAAATATCTATCAGGGTGACACACGACATTTTATACATTATCTACATGAACTGCACTCCTCTATAGAAACCGGCAAGGATATGATAAATGCTTTAAAGGTAGACTGGTTTAGTGTCTCATAAAAATAGTAGAAATATTTGCATTTTGATTATATGAAATGATATCTATAAAGAGACATAGTGCAAGAAGTGCATAGAGGAAAAAGTAATAATTTAATATCTAATATATAAATTAAATTAAGGTTAGCTTTTTCTGGGTGTAATAAATACAGGAATATTTAAGTATTATTAATGTCTTTATTTGGGTTCGTTAACAAGGAAATCATGAAATTGACGTAACTCAGTTATTAAAATCTGAGATACATTATGATAAATTAGTCAATTAAATAATGCTAATTGATATTTCCTTACTTAAATCTTGCTTTCAAATTAAAAACAAATTACATTTATCTTCGGTTTTAATATTAATATAAACTAACGTTTAATATCTTAGAGGTGATCTGATAAATGCGTTAGAAGATGTTTAATTTAATATACTTAAATACATTTATATTTGCATTAGAATTGGATTTGTAAAATGTATTTATTATTACAGTCTGCACTTAGGTGCGTTCCATTGCTGAAAATAAAAAGTCGTAAAATTGATGTAACAAATATTATGATGAAGTCAATTTTTTAACCACATGATGTGCAAACAAGCATTTTTATTTACCGCAGTTAGTGGACTACATTATCTATAGTATGCCAGTTATATCAATTTTCTGGGACATATAGTTAAGCAGTAATTAAATTAAGAAGATATAAAGTTGGAAGTAGACCCAAATACAGCTAGGTATGGTAAGGTTTTAAAATATATATAAGAATTGCAGCTCAATAAACATTAGTAATTCTTATTTAAATAATTTTGGAATGCCCATCTAAAGAAATGAAGCTGTTTAGAATTCGTGACCTTTACTTTTTGCTGCCCTTTGACCGCCTCATATCACCTGGATACAATTTTATGTTTAAAATACCTATAATACTATATTATCTATGTAATACAAGTTGAAACATGTTTTTGGGACATATGATTTAGTAGTAATTAAACTGAGAAGATATAAAGTTGGCAGTAGACCCAAATAAAGCCAAGTATGATAAGGTTCTAAAATATATACAAGAATTACAGCCCTATAAACATTGATAATTCGTAATTAAATAATTTTGGAATGCATATCTAAAAAAATTAAACTGTTTAGAATTCGTGACCTTTACTTTTTGCTGCCCTTTGACCGCCCCATATCACCTGGATACAATTTTATGTTTAAAATACCTATAATACTATATTATCTATGTAATACAAGTTGAAACATGTTTTTGGGACACATAGTTTACTAGTAATTAAGCTGAGTACAAATAGCTTGAATAAAATCTGAAACAAAACCCATTGCTCCTCAATTGAAGCAAGCAAAAATTTTACGGATATTGTTTGAGGTAAAATACAACAAAATATATTCATAACAATTGATAATAAAATTAATAAAGATTAAGCATTCAGAATATGACCAAATTGCTGCTACAGTTCAGGACAGTACATTGATTTGATATCATTTAACAGACAAAATTCACATCTTAAAAGCAGGAGCCCCATGTGAAGTAGATAAAGCTTAGATATGTCTAGTTATAAATCATAAGTAGTAAAATTTAATTATTATTAATGTCTTCATTTGGATGCGTTATATTGTTAGATGTGAGTTCATGAGTGAAATCTGCACAAGAAAAAAAACTCAGTGCAATTTTACGCTGTTAATTAATGTCTGCCTAGCACGCAAATCATCCAACTATCTACAGCCATGCACCTACATGTTGCTGGAATAATTAAATGGTTAATTAATTGGATCATGCATAAGCCATCTATTTTTACCATCGCTCTAATGAGAAGTGCATGGTAATCTCATTGGGCTTATATTATCTTGTCAGGTAGTCGTAGTTTATTTCCTGCCAATATAATAAAATATTGAAACACGAAAATTTCCTTGACCTACTTGTGGATCCTTTCTTTCGTTGTGATGTTGAAGGTGGGATTTCTCAGTGGCAGACGCTGTCAAATTAGTTCGACATTAATGCCATATGCTTGACGCATTTATCGCCCGGCTGCAATTCGGAAATTGTAGTAACGCGAAAATTTGTCCAAACCGCATGCAACCAGCTGGAGTGCACATTGTTCCTTTCATCAAACATGATACAACTTATGATTAAGACATGATTAGTGATATTGTATTGAAGTTTGCATGCGACCATGGGGATGTGGTTGGCATAGTGGCTGTTGAAGTATACAGAAATGACTTAAGTTGAATAAATGCACATATGGTGTAATTGTAAAAATTATATAAATAGGTTACTAAGCAAGAAGGAAAAGAAGACTATTAATTAGAAATGTTTTCAAATTGGTTTATCACAAATGTCATACTTTAATGTAAAAAATGTAATTTGACATTTGGGAAGAACGCTACTTGTATATGTTAAATGTCTTAATTTAAGAGTGAAACTTTTTTTTTACATATTTATTTGAATTGATGTTTTGTGTAAATGCTCCAACTAGTATAACCTAACTAAACATAAGGAATGACTTAGGTTAAGGCAGACGAGCTTCCTCTAAAAATAAATATTTATATTAAACAATAGTGCATATAACTAATACGAACCACATGAATCCATCATAAATGCAAGTAAATCTATTTAAAAATTATTTGTTTTGGGCTCATTTTGGACTTAAGTCATAAAAAGGCAGAAAAATTATTTTAAAAAGTTGTACTAACAACACAACAACATTGCCAAATTAAGAATAGAAATCCCTCGGAAAACCAGCTGTTGTTTCTCTGTCTGAAACATATTCAACTTATAGATTCTCGAAAAACTAAATATAATTCGTTTTAACAAAATTGTAACTTGGGTATTATTTGCATTTTTTTGTTTGTTGGTAAGATTAAGAATGATTTATTTATATCCCATCCCAATATTCCGTTATCTATGACCTAAATCCATAATTCATTCCTTTTTATCCCCATTTGTCATCCGGTTGAACAATCCTACAACTCCTCCAACAACACATAACCTCAGTCCAAAGCATCATGAATTATTCCCACATTTCTTCTATGCGACATCTAACAAAATTCCTCAGCAAAAAGCTCGAATTTATCTCTCTGTGCGCTCCGCAGGGCATTTCATTAGGATGATAAACGAGAAAAATTCGTACACGATCCGCATTGTCCCGCAAGCATTTGTCAATATGCCCACCTATGATGGGGACAATACCAGCACAAAACGCCTTTGATAGCGCACAATCTCGCATTATCATCCTTGTCCATTCAGCATCTCCACCGCAGACCGCGGCCGATTCATCCCAACTCAGAAAGATTTACTACGCAAGTTTGTTTGTCGTTTATTGTTGGCCGCATGGGACGCAGATAGACTGAGCATTGTACCACCAACATTAGCTCAAGTGCTTACACACGTATTTATTGATGATGGTTGATTCTACAAGTAGATTCGGGAGGTGTTTAACATGCATTCGTATTTCGCAGTCAATGGGCAAATGAATGAGCGTGGATGAACGAACACCCAGAAGAATTTCAACTTGCAAACAATGCGCAAACTCATGAATGACTAGAGCACACAAAGTCTAATAGTAGAGTAAATAAAGCACAAAACATTTATTTAGCTTGTTTTGTCCGCGGGTGAGAAGTACGTAAGATATTCGAGAAGTGATATTTACTCAGATTCATTCAGGTTTTGTCTGTTTGTGTAGACTTAAAAGTGAGGTTTAATTCTGGAATCAGGCACCAGGCAGTAGCAGCTCGAGTGTCAAAGCCGAGTTGATGGAGCATTATATGACCAGAGCTAATCTGCGCCCCAATAAAAGGGGGATTATTGTAACGCTGCCAGCACTGGGGTATAATTTGCACTGGCCGTTGTTGGGGTAAGAGCGCATTGTTTGGTGGCGCGGGGTGGCTGTGACAGGGGTTACGGTCGTATGTTTGTCACGTACTTCCTGCTGATCGGCAGTGGATTTCCGATGTGTGTCGTTGTGCCAAGCGCGTGCCTGGACCGACGGGTTCGACACTATGCGTACAATAAATTTATCAAAATCACATGCATGCCGAGGACACCAACTGCGAAGCGGATCAGAATGGATCAAAGGGTATCTATTCTAAACGCGGAGATGATACAGAGTTGGAAAAAAACAAATGACGTTTAAATCAATCAGGTATACCAAGTACAGTTCTTGTTGACGAATTTTTTAGGACAAATGGGATTGGTTCGGTTATGAGGCTCAAGTTAAATTTTCGACCTCCCTTGACCGTCCCATATCTCCCATATAAAAAATTAAGTTTGAGGTAGTTAGTAGACTATATCATCTATAGAATGCCAGTTATATCAATTTTCTGGGACATATAGTTTAGTAGTAATTAAAGTAAGAAGATATAAAGTTGGAAGTAGATCCAAATAGAGCTAGGCATAGTGAGCTTCTCAAATATATAGGTTAATAATAGTCTTACAAATACTGCTAATTTATATTTAAATAACTATGGGATGCTTATTTGAAGAAATGAAGCTGTTTAGAATTCGTGACCTTTACTTTTTGCTTCCCTTTGATTGCCCCATATCACCTAGATACAATTTTACGTTAAAAATAGCTAGAATACTGTATTATCTATGTAATGCAATTTGAATCATGTTTCTGGGACACGTAGTTTAGTAGCAATTATGCTGAGAAGGAATAGCTTAAGAGACCGTTGATAAGAGATCAGATTACATGCTTCTCAACCAAAAAATGGCAGCTGAAACAAACTGCGAATACCTTTCACTTAAAACAAACGTATAATCCCCAAGAAATTTGACCTATCATTGTTGTACCCTTCAACCTTAATTTTGTATTGTCCTTCTAATGACAATTTTTATCCACCATAAATAACCTCACTTTCTTCAGCATTTCCACCTGAGCATTCTATCATTGTGGAAGCTTGTAATTACCAGTTATTATTTGGTAGACGTTGGGCACCACTGCAGCCAATCGAATATTAAACCAATCATTTATTATTATGGCTTGATTTTTCTAACGTTACAACTGGGATGTTGCCACATGGCGACCGGTCCCATCGCGCCACAACTCCATACGTGAATATTTTGGAAATACGTTTAATTCCGAGCTAATAAATTGCCCGGGCGCAGAGTTAGTTATTAGCTACGAACTACTGCGCCCGGTTGTAATTATTGTAATCAATTGGAAACTCGTCCCGGGCCGGTACGCGCAATGCTCGTCTTAGCTCGTTTCCCGTGTAATTTACAAGTAACCCTTTTTCGATTTGTGCTACGTGAATGATTGGAAATGAGTGCAAGTTGTTGGTTCGTTGGTTACAATTGCGGCTAAAGACTTAAGTCATAAATCGCATAAAAATTATAAAAACAACTTGTGTCTAGCAGAACAACAATATTAGCAAGTATAGAATAAAAGTCTCTTGCGTAATCAGCAGATGTCGCTCTCTGTCTGAAACATGTGAATATCACAAATAAATCTTTCTTATGATGATATGCAAGACCACCAAGCAAGCCAAAGCATCAGATTAATAACTGTGATTTGATAAACATCGTGCAAATACCCAGCATAATCATGTTTCGAATTTCTCCACACTTGTGCAACGGAAAATCCATCCAGCTTATGTTTTCATGATTTTCATGTTCGTTTTCATGCAACATCTGCACATGAACCATTCATCATTCGATGCTCGTTTGAGGCGCACTTTGGACTTTTATTAAAGCGCAGCGGACATTTAAATAAGCGCTGCTTACACGTGTAGATTCTAAATGACTCGTCGTCGCGACGCTAAAAAGTCACTTACGCCGTTATGACAAACTGCTTCCAGTATGTCAAACGCGGCATGGATTTACGAGGCGCGTGGATTTGCGTATTTTCGGATGACAAATGGCTTCGAGGGCATGTGAGATTTTCCAATTCATCTGTGACAATGTCGCCGTTTATGATGTACAAGCGTGGATGGTTGAAACTTAATCTTGGACTTGTTCAGTTGAAGGAATGACGAATCAGCTGTTTGGGGTGTAGAGTTGCAAAATATTTAATTTGATATTTTACTCCAAGTAGAAATGTTTATTTCGAATACTATGCGCAAGATGGTAATTTCCTTGAAAAATTTAAACCTCGTTTATATTTCCTAACAAGGAAAATCTTTTTACCATATGAGTCACGCAATATTCTCAAAAACTAAAGCACGGATTTTATGCATGCGTAATTCGGACTGAATTTTAGTATAATTATAGACATGCCAGACGTAGTGTGAACTAATGAACGTACACCTTGTTAGTGAACTCTTTTTCTGCTTGCTCTCATCCGACCCATCCGCCTGCAAAGCATCGTGAGACATTCCCCAAGTGCGTAAAAGATGTCACAAAAAATCAACGTTTTCACCTCCCAAATCCGCTATGTTATTAAAAAACTGAATCCATTGATAACCTCCACACTGGCATAATTTAATTGCCTTTTTTCTTCAATGGAATGTCGACGGCATGGTAAGTGCAGCAACGTCGAACAACGCAGTCATTGAGTGCGCTCAGATTCTTCGGATCGTAATTAATGAAAAACCAGCCGAAGCTGTTGGATGTGAGGGTGAGATTTACATAAAAAGTGCGCCGTAAAAAAGCTGACGTATCGTGTTGCTGGCAATTAGTCTTCGGCGGCAGTGGTGGCGGCGCGTAGACAAATGTGACGCTTTGACGCGGTGCGCCTTTTTCGGCTAATTATGCCGTGATGGGGTGATGGTGGCTTGAAGGGATTGACGCAATCAAGGCAATGATTGTATTGACAATTCCGTCTTGTTGCTGTTAGATTGGGAAGGACACTAAAGGGATGCAAATTGAAATGTGAGACTTCAAAATTTAACCAGCGTACAGAAATCTGCCTTAGCAACGTTGATAAGATGTGAAAGAAAATTGTTAAGTATCTGTTGTTTGATATCAAAAATATCAATATGAAATTACCGAATTTGAAAAAGTTGAAAACCATTAATCACATATTATTTAAATAATCCCAGTTACATATTAACTCATTTAAGTCATAATTCTCATATTTTTCTTTACTTATATTTCTAATTGAATTTGTTGTACTGAAGGTTGTATTCTAAGTGGATGATTTTACTGGTTAGGTTAAGTAAGATTGAGTTAGGTTAGGTTTCTGTTTTACCGACACTGAGTCTTTTGATTATTCTACTTTATTTTCTACCATTTAGTTTTTATTTGATGCACTTGTAGATTGTTTATACAATAATTTAACTCCCTGTTTATATTTTCATGTTGCATGTCTATTTTATTGCGCGTTATTCGTAAAAATCCTCCGTTTTCTTACGAATTCCCCGCCTCTTCGACATTCACAACATTCGCATTCACAAGCAACATGTAATTTTTATGATGTTATTCCACCGTGAATCCCGAATTGTTTGCATTATTTAAGCTGCACACGCTGCACACATTGCTGACATCTGTCCAGACACACGCACACGTAGAATAATACGAATCGCATTTTCCTTGGCTCAAACCGCCTCCCTCTGGCGATGCGTGCCAGAAAATTCGGTGTCAACGTCTGTAGGCGTACACCGGGCAAACCCACAAGCCCATTCTTGCTTTCTTGTAATATTAATTAAAGACGCAGCACGCGCGCGTCGATAAATTTCATGCACTTCCTAAGCAAAGATAAAAACAGCCACCGACGTGATGAACTTTAGTGAGAAGAATGAGCATTTGTTTTGGTCCCTTGAGTTCTTTAAATTTATTCAAATATAAGCAGGATTTAAAAGACAAAAGGTGCATTTATAATTTGATTATAAAGTTAGCACGAAGGAATAAACAAAAGCGTTTTACTTGTGCTGTGAAAGGTGCCAATAAATTATGAATAATTAAGAAATTACGGGGCATAAAGAGCGATTTCTTCACGCCATTTTAAGCACATAGTGTTGAATGGCAGATTGTAATCGAATGAAGCTCACAGCGTTGGGAATTTATTGTTTATGGGTATGATTCTAATTGGAGCTTTGTTTGCCAATTACAAACATCAATCAACAGTGGAAGCTAAAAAGAAAACTAGACGCAGAACATAAAACCTGCCAAGAAATAAAGCAGAAATGATGTTAAATGAGATAAGTGATTTAAAATTAATTCCAAGTGATGTTGGGGATATTTAGGGTTGTATTCTTTTGTCAGTTGGTGAGTTGGTAAGTGCGTGACGTACAAATTGTCACCGACACACAATGTTTGAATTTAACGGTTGTGCATGTGCCACAAAACGCCTTTTCACACCTATTGCTGCCTCCATGGTTAAACGTTCGACGCCCGCGGGCGGTGACGTTACTCCTTTGCGCACCGCCACAAGAGCATTGGAAAGAATGGGGACTATTTTGTATTTGCAGGTGCCAATACTATTGTTTGGCTTAAAGTAAACTCTCAATGTAGTAAGTTTCGCATTTATTTGTTACTTCTCTCATAACGACGGAAATCAAATCTGTTGGTTCATGTATTGGTCCTCTTTTGATTTGAAGCTTTTCAAAGAAATTCAATTTAAGCATTGTCCTTGCATTAAGTACATTGGCAGTTTGTTGCTTTAATTATATTTAATATGCGAGCATTTTGTATCTTGTATAGAATTTCGAATTGAGTAATATAAAGGGTTTCACTTGGCGCGTCGGTAAATATCAGTAAGCACTTTGATGTATTGGCGAGTCACGCTCCAACCTGTCACCATTACGTGCATCATCGTGATTAATTTAAGTAGGCATCAGCAGACAATTTGTGAGAATGATGATTTTCAATATTTACTTATTATCCCGGTAATTTGCGCTATCTGAAGTGCCTATTGTTTCTACTAGTGTAAAAGCTAGTCTTTACGCTCTCACAATATTTTACATACAATTTACCCAGAAGTAGTTATTATTGAATAAAACATCAATTTAGAATGCAACGAGAATAGGAAATAAATAATTTATGATTTGTTATGGAAGTAAAACATGTTTCTTTTGTTCCAGCAAGAATCTAGGCGCTTGTCCAAAGTTATTAGCATTTTTATTGAATCGCATTTTATTACCTTCTATTAAACGGCCCCGCTTTGACATGTTGCTGTTCAGAAGGACGCGGTGGTCTTCTTGGTTGTCCAATTGGTGTTGAAAAGCACATATGCATACAACATCAGCTCCATTGAGCAAAGCAAGTTTATTGTTTTTCATAATTCATAAGTGAGGACTGTGTGGGTTTGGAGAAAAAGAAAACATCTCGCTCGTTCGGTGAACATATAAATCTTTGCTTTTATGTGCATTCAGTGCAACAATGTGTGCTAATTTAGCAGCGGCGAATTTGATACATGATACATCCTTCCGTTCAGGCATTTATGGCCTTTCTGAGGAGGTCTATAAAGAGTTTTATTTGATAAAACGTGAAAAAAATAACAAAGGTCATCAAAGGACAAGTAAAACTGATCCAAACACACTCTCAGGAATGATCGTAGTTTAAATAGCAAACTAAGACAAGATCAAGCTAGAGGTTAGAACTTGAGTCTGAAAGCGGAACTTTATATCGTAACGCAATTAAAAAATTATAAAACTTATTATTTAACAATTTTATTGTATTAAGATGAGTTTACTTTGACACCTATTATTTGATGTAACAATGTTTTCGGCATGTTGCTTTCTTTAGTTGCTCATCATAATTTGAGTTTAAGCTTATTAGCTGTATTTATTTGATTTAGATTAGTACCCAGTCACAGCGGTGATGTCGCAGCCATCGCAGGTGATAACCACGAAACCGCACGATAATTCACGACCTTCAACGCATGCGTCACAAAACCACCGAGGTCTAATGGCTGCGAATCCTGGAAACTGTATGACAGTCGACACTCCACCACCGCACGATCAACATCTATTGCGAGTTACTCTCTTCAAAAAGAAGTCTATGCCTTATCATGGAGCATTAGAACCACTAGTAAGTAAACGATCAATAAAATTAAACTCTATGAGAAATACGCTAAAAACACTTCCTTCCAGAGGAATAACACAGGAAAACTGAGAAAGGTAACGTAACATGCCAAAAAAATAGTTTGACAACAAATATTCACAATATCAATCTCAAAGGTATGATATCTCAATGCAACGAATAACAGGCACTTTGTATCCAAAATTAATAAAACTCTTAAGAAATTTTGAAATTGTGTATATCTGTGTTAGTATTCAGCAAGTTTGTAGGTAATTAAAATAAACGCAACTCCGATGAACATGCCATTCTCAAAGCAGTGCGCTGACATCCGAAAATAATTAACAACACCATCTATTTATACTTAAACACCAACGTAATATGACATGAAGCGCACTTTTTCATCCACACACACAACTCCTTCATTTCTTCTGGCCGACGCGCTCGACTTTCGGCAATTTCCTGCCTAAAATATTAATCTACTCCGTGGCTTTTAGTTAACACACATGTCAGAAGATTAGTTTCTCACTGCCGCGCATATATCATCACCAGCTCCGATCTTCGAATTTTAATAAGCAATATAATATGCGGTGCACTTAATTAAAATATTTTAACAAATTAATTGCGTAGAGCTCGACAAGCTAAATAAGAAATATTGAAGACACTGTTAGGATATTAATAATAACATCATTGGACTAGATGTATTGAGAGAGTTGTGGGTAAGTTGAAATGAGTGAATGCATTGAGTGGAGATTATTAGGTAGTCGACTCGCACATTATGATGATATCTAAAACGATGATCTAGTGCGTTTTGTACTAATCGCAGCCAAGAGCTTTATGTAATCCGGTACGTTACGGTATTGTCGATATTAATGGTTACTTAATTGAGGATTAATTGCGTTTAGTGTACGGACCAAATTAATCGCTTTTAAATCATAAACTTGAAGACTATAGTCTAACTAAGTCGTAGAGATTGAATTGAGGGGAATTAAGTAATATTAGATCACTGTTGAATTATATAGACAACTCTTATAATATAATAATTGGAAGAGCTTTGGAAGAGCTTTAGATTATATTCAATTGTATTAAGATGCGTTTAACTTGACACTTGGTAAATATTTAATATTATAAACTTGTTTTCTGTATATTGCCTCCTTCAGATTGATAGCCTTGATTTCTTGTTCATTAATTTATACTACTAGTGGTCAGCAGTGAGGGTTGTGTCAGTCAATTCTTTGTTGCATTCTATTATCTCAATGCAATAAATATCAGACACTTCGGATTAATATTCCATTGGTAATTTATGTAATAAAATGTCTTTTGGGTTTTGTGGAGTATTTCATTATAAAAGCAACTCTTCAATTGGTATCTACTTTATGATTGCTTTTTAAATATTTTATTTTGTTACATTCGGCGTATTATATATCAAATTATCAGACTCTCCTCTTTTCCTAAAAAAAAAAAACTCCTAATCGACTTTAAAAGGTAACATTTAGTGCCCTTCTTTTCAAGAAACTAAATTAAAAGGTACTAATTCTTTGAGAAGTTTTGATTTTTAAATGAATGCCATTACAATTAAAATTATTATTAAGTTGAGGTAAAAAGTCGATGAGTGCTTCTACTTCTCTCATTATACACCATAGTTGGTGTAGAGTGGTAGATGGATAGTAGCCTATTCAAAAAATTAGAAGTTAGGATAGAGTTGTTTACAACCACAGTGGTTCGAAACAATCGTTGTCTAGACTTTGGCTAGTCTAGTCTGACTTAAAGTAGGTTTGCATTGTGCTGCCCTCATGTGCACTCTCTGAAATAACTTCAAATCCATGAGCTGAATATTTGAATATCTCAGGATCTATTTGATAGGTTTTGATGCATTTGATATCAAACTATAGAAAATGCAAATTAAGGTGAACTTCTAATTTACTCACAGTGTAATACGTTAAGTTATTTGCACTTCCAATGCTAATATTTTGCAAAATAAACAATTAAAGGAATTAATTATATAATTAAAACCCTTCATTTGAAAGATTCCATGTATTATTTCTATATAATATTTATTCATTTGGTTATTGCTAGGTTGCAAATTGTATTAAGTCAAATTCTTCGCTACTTGCATTAATTGTTTGCGCAAATTGCAGTAAATTCTTAATGAAACCTTTACTAGATTGTTTTCCGATCGTACTTAACCTCCCTTGAATCCAACATCCCTCTATGATGAACATTACACCCCATTCATGCGCTCATGTAGCGCATTATCAAGGAATCACAGCGATATATCTTCTACAGACGGTCTTTAAGTGAATTCACATGGATTATATATTTACTCAGCTATCAGCGAGATAATTCAATGATATTTGTCATTTTGCTTTCCCCCTATTAAGTACTTGATTTTCAAGCTTGTACAATGCTCATCCAAGCGCTGGTGTCTGCACGGTGCCTTGAACCCCCTTAATTTATTCCCCGGCGCTGTTAAATCATCCCCTAATGTATATAACTAGGGTCAAAATTGCGGTGGCTTGTGCGCGCTAATGCACGTTTCTTTTCATCCCTCAGCGACTCGAGTTTGACGCTGCGTTTCATTGTTGACTCTTGGGCTTTATAGCAGGCGCATGAATTTTTCACCCTGACGAGAGAACTCAAAATGCAATATTTTTCAGCCGCGTAAAATAGTATTCAGTGTTTAGTGATTGTAATTTTATTAGAGATTTTACTAAGTGTAAGCATTTAGGTGTATTATTTGTTGCATTATGTATTTCGTGAATTTGATCTCTAGCTGTGGCCATTAATTCTAATAAGTAATTGGATACGGTATGGTCACTCCTCCACTCTGCAATACCCAAATGAACACTAAATTCAGCACGCAGTGTAATTTCATTACGCGGCTTCTAATTCAAACAAATGGCTCCGATGCGCGCCCTCGGTGTTGTTATTGAACGCGGACCGCAGGGTGCCGCTCTGATTAAACCCACTTGGTACTTACCGCCGGAACGTGGCGAACCACACGATGAAATTGATGCCGGAATATTCCCGAACACCCGCTGACTGGTGACATGGAACGAAGATTAAAAGCATCCCCTTGACGCTATAAAAAACTGCTGCAAATCACAACAATCTAAACAATTCAATTCAACGACGACAAATTTTTCACAAGCCGAAGGGAACCGAAATGAATATCTTCCGGGTATATAGATGGTTATAAATTGCTGAAAACAAATTAAATTTACGCAGCAGCAAGAAAGTCGCTGACACATGGTGAAAGATGATATTTTAGTGGTGGAATGGTTTCGATCAAGTGTAATACGACCAAGTTAGTTTCGAACAATCTCGTTATTTCACTGCTAAACTGCAAAACACCTAAGTTGATCTGATTTGAAGGAGTAGCATGTAAATAAAGTTGCATAAATAGAATTTGAAAATTATATTTGTATAATTCTTTGTCTTAGTCGTAATATATTTTGCACATGAAGCTCGCGTTGATGTAAATTAAATATCAGATAGAATTATTTACTATACAATTTCTTTCACTTTACAATATCGTCTTTGGCAAGAAGAGAAACATGATGTTTAAGGTGTCTGTTTAGTGTCTGAACGGATACTAATAAGGTGAACGACGAAACCAAAACCGCACTTCGGAGAACGATTATGCACACTAATAGACGCTAGTCATATTAACAGTATTATTATAACGTATTGATATGTTACACTCATTAAAACACGTTTCTCAACGGCCAATCACCGTAATTACAAAGTATACATTCATATAATAACATTATACGAACAATCAAATTAAATAGAATAGATTTATTTATAATATTTACAGAGCATAAGTAGTATGTTGCTGTGTTCGCCATGATTTATAATCCTGCGTGAATGCCGCCTCTCACATAATAATTTAAAAAAAAAAGAAAAACAATGTGACATGCATGTTATCATCATTAAAACTAAGGCTCCTCCGCACCCATTCTGCAGTATGTACAAGCGTAACACCCTCATCCACACTGCCATTCATGATATAATACAAACAAGTTCTCAACAAACAAACAAACAGTGTGTACTTGTTAAATTAGCAACGTTAAGTTAGCGAACGGTCCACGCGCTCCCAAAGTACAATATATAGAGGTTAGAAATCTTCATGGGTAACCCGCCGTGTAGAGCGAGGCCCACGGATTTCAGACCAGACCAGGTGGTTTCGCCTCCATGCCTGTTACCAAATCCAAGCCACCTAAAGATTGCACGGGTGGAGGTGTATGGTTAAGAGACGCTGGGGAGTTGACGTTATTGGTCATGTCACTCTGGCTGTTCTCCTCGGAGTCACTGCAGGATTCTGAACTACCTTTCTTTCCGGTACCATTGTGCGTCTTGACATGTTTAGCGAGGTGATCGGAACGCATGAAGCGTTTATTACAAACCGGACAGGCGAACCTCTTCTCTCCAGTGTGAGTCCTCAAATGTCTCTGGAGTTCATCGGAGCGGGTAAAGCGTTTACCGCAGAACAACCAGTTGCAGACAAAAGGCCTCTCACCAGTGTGCCATCTCAAATGAGCTTTAAGATGAGAGGTCTTGCCGTAGACTTTGCCACAGCCTGGAATATGACAGCTGTGGATGTTCTTCTTTCTGAGATGCACTCCTGCAGGCCCCAAACGTTCTGCTTCCTGACAATTGGGACAATCACATGTGGCACGGCCGGTGTATCGTCTTTGGGAGCGAGGAGATGGTACTTGAGGGGGGAGACTAGCAGCTCCTGATGTCGGCGAAGGTGCTGAACCAGGTGTATGTAGACCAAAAGATGCCCCAACACTCTGAGCACCTGGCAGCATGGACTTATAAGTATCCTGAAGCAAATGCTGTCCCGATGACAACAAGTGATTCGAAGCAGCCAAGGAGTGTGTCAATGAAGAGTAATCGGATGTATAGTTGGCTGCTGCCATCTGAGCATGCATCCCAGCAGCGCCGCTCATATCCAACCAACTTCCAGCCGTTGCAGAATGCACATCCCACCAAGTATTAGCGGATGCCACTGTATCACTCTTGATAGCACCATGGTGTGTGGCGCCGGACATGGTGTTGAACGGCCAAGATTCGTATGGGTGTCTAGAGTAGACGCTGCCCAAAGCTGCATGGTGTGCAGTGGCTGCTCCCTCGACTTTGCCCAGCAACGAGGACTGATGATGGTGCACGTGGGAGTTGTCTGCGACGGCTGGTTGTGTCGTCGCGCCGGGGAAATAGAGATCGCTTCCATACGAGCCGGCGGTTGATACGCTTGAGCAAGAAGTCATGACTGGACGGCTCGCGTATGTTGTGTTTGGTGCTGAGGACCGTTGAATTGGTAGTGAGCTAGTGGCCGACACGCCAGTCGAACCAGGCGACGGCGCGCCCTGTGGGCTCTTCTTCCACGGATGGAATCCTTTGCCCACCGCGGCGTCAGCCAGTGGCGGTGGGCTCTTGCTCGAAAGTTTGTTGCACTGTGCCGCGAGCATGGCAAGCGGTGTGCCTCGTAAACTCGGATGCTCCTGAAACGACAAACGATGAAGGTTTAGTAAAACCATTCACATAAACAATCGGTTTACAAGGGAGATGATTTAGAGATATTAGTCGCAGGAGTGCGTCTGGACTGTCTGTGCGGAGGTAATTTCAAATAGGTCCCCTCGGAAATGAGGCCAGTTGATGTAGTATCCGGCCACCGGGCACGAAAGTCAACTACTAGGCGTACACACTACGCACCAGCCCCATATATTGATTAATATTCGAATTATCAGGCGCAACGCGGGTTCTCACAGTTAGGAAGTAATTAAAGACCGTTTTCAAGAGCGAATGACCTTGGCTTTTATCCGCCGATAATCGCCCGAGGAGTCCAGCTGAGTGATGGTTAGGCCCTAAACGCTGGTAGCCGAAGACGTGAAGGCGACGCCCCGGGCATCTCGCGATTGGCGGCGCGCCCGGTATCGACCGCTACCGAAAAAAGTACATCGGTCCTCCAGATCAACGTTTTAGCTCGCGTTGTTTCACCAGCCGCTAATGGACTTGCATTAAAGCATCAACCACCAGTCGACAATGTCACGCGGGGAGAAAATCGCCGCGAGTATAGAAATTAATTAATCTATGCTGGCGCTTGCAAGCAAGAGAAGAGAAGAGAAGAATCATCATTCGTTACGACTAGTACTCCTTCAAAGCTCTTTTCAAAGGCTGCTCAAAGTGAGCAGTCTGTGACGGCTATCCGTCGACGGGTTCTCCTCCGCGGCGCTGATCTTTTTGGGCTCTCACATCATCTCTCACGAACGCACATCATTTTTCGTTGGCCGCTTGCGTTGGCCTTTACGGCGCTCTGGACGTTTTAATTCTTTTTGCCCGGTGCTTGGACGTGCGTGTCTCGTAGGCGACGAGCGGGCGCCACTTTTCATTATCCTCTTGATTAAAGCCGCCCGAACTTGGCTCCATAATTAAACCCGATGCCGCTAATTACACCAGAGCACCAAATTGGCTAGAGTCTCGCCAATTCGCGAGCTTTACACCGACGCCATAAAACATAACCACACCATAACACTCCGCAACCCTTAAGTGCGGAGATCCGAGAAGGAGATAATCTAAAATACCCCTAAGCACTCCCCACTTGACTAGAGAAGAATCGAAGCGTGTCTGGGATTCGATTCTATTAGTGTTGATTTGGCAGATTTCGACTGCTTGCAAAAGGGAATGGTCTAGACTGCATCTTCCGATTTGTTGACTTTTCGGTTTTGGCAAAGAATGGCAAGGGTCCTTTTATAGGATCCGAGCAATGTGTAACAAAGTGGTAAGCATTATATGCTTCTCTCCCTAAAAGAAATCGCTTTCGGAAGTAAGGGCATTTGGTCCATGGAGGAGCACTTTAGCCACATGTGTGTAAAGTAGCCGCTTGTCAGAAATAAACCCGCCGACAAACCCAACGTCCTTAGGCAACTCATGCATATAAATTCGTTCACCTACGGCCCCGCCGAATCTCCGTCGGTACTCCTCTGATGTTTACGACCAAAACTCGTTAACGAAAAAGAGCTTTCCAAGGAACTCGTACAAATTAACCACTTTGAAAGCAGTGTTTATTTATTAGCACCAACACCCAGTAGCTGGAAGGTAGCCATCAATAAGTACCATTAAGCGAGAGGGTGCTAGAAGTGAGTTGTATTTGTATCATCATTTGTTTTATATACAATTTTTGGGGCTTTTTTTCGATCCATCCGTATGTCATCCGTGCCATTCGTCTATATGCACCGACATAAAGTGAGTAATAATAGAAAAAAACGAATGACAAATGGTCATGTATGACAGAACATACGGCATCAAACATGTCCACATTGGTCACTTTTTGTTGTGATATTTGAGCAGGAAAAACAAAAATTACCTATTGCTATACGTACGCATGACTACATATAGTCTCAGCCAAAGTGCCTTTCCAATGAAATATGCTCTCTTATACCTGGCGTGTGAGCTTCTGAGAATCTCATTCCAAGATGAAAAATAATTACCTGACGCATTGGTACGGTAGCCCATATTAACATTTAATCAAATTTCACCCCCAGGACATCACGCAAAGATTGACAAATAATTATTCCAACCGCTAGCTCCAGCTCGAAAACCCCGGTAGCGAGGTTGCTCTTTTTATAATTTATTATTCATAAACGATCTCATTCTCTGCATTTTTACTTAGTATGCAAATCAGCCAGTAAACAAGCCTGCATTTCATCGAAATTAAAACATATCGAGTTACATATCTGCACAATAAAATGCCATAATTAATACAATACAATGTAATACGGCACAGCTGAGTGGTAGGTAACTGCTTCAATTATAACTCAATTTGTGGCTTCACGTAATCGATAATCGAACTAATTGTCTGCTCATTAGTGGAACACACTAGCATGCGTGGTAAAACGCTGAAGATGTGGTCATAAAATATTCATATCGCTTCGCACCGCATCAAAATGGGTTTTTAATCGCGTCAAGTGAAAGCAGGGATGTCACTTGCGATTGTAATTAATTGATTCTAAGCTGGGCCATAAACACCAAGCGCTTAGGTTGCAAGTTGAGTGTGTAGAGTGATGTTTGGGTTGGTTTGGTGTTAAACTAGTTGCCTATAAAATATACTCCTTCTAGTTGGTAAAGTGAAAAGTTGCCACAATTTATGCACTATTTATGCACACGGACATGTGCAAAGAGCGCATATCGCAATAATTATTCGGCCCCGACGTAGGCGCTAAGAATAGCTTAAGGACTACGTGTAAATGTCAATCAAGTCCTTTCGTGGCGCACCTAGCGACTTGCGCACGGCTGGAAAAAAAAAACGTCCAACGCACCAAGAACAGGTATAATGGAGGAATACATTACCATTGGTGTGTCACGCACTTTTTCCAAAGCTTTTTAATAAATAAATCGACTTTCAGAAATCTTATTATGTGTGACCGACTTTAAGAAGGCACGCTGTCAAATTGCTCCAGCAATATTTTACTCCTCAAAAAGCCTTCAACTTTTAAACGTAGCCTTTTCTTATCCTGCCAGCAAAAAGGTGAATAAGAAAGGAACAAAAGCGTTTTAAGGCAAAAACCGTAAGTGTTCAATTAGACGTCGAAAAAGCATGCGTTTTCAAGTGACCACATTTGCATACAAAGACCTTCTGTGCTTTCACTCGACAATCTTAACGGCATTGTACGCACTTAAAATTGTTCAATGGAGAATTCGGGAAGAGCAAATTTCCTGCCGAAACTGTTTAATTCAACCACAAGCAATGATTCATTGTTGCAGGAATGGAGTGTTTATTTGGCCGCTTGTTTTTACTCAACTTCCTGGAAGAATATGTAAATAAATTAATAACAAACGTTGCATGCGGGCGCCTCTTGGCTCCACCGAGTTTCGAAGAAAAAATAATTACGAGCGGCGTGAGAACAAAGAAAGCCGGAGACTGAAAGAGACAGAAGGTACAGGGGAGGACTCTTTTCAAAACATAAGGAAAGTTGAAGAGGTGAAATCACACGAAAAAGTCATATCACCACCCTGTCAATGAGCAGACAATAGTTGCTTTTAATTGGCTTCATATTGATTACTACTCAGCTGGAATTCTTTCCGCATCTGGATAGCAATAAATCGCATCTAACCATCTGCTTGGCTCGAAACGAATGAATTGTAGTCTGTTTTAAAAATATACACCATCAATTTCACGTGAAACATTGCCGAACGCCCCAATTCTCAACTCCA
>JAODGC010000007.1:1078268-1103066 GCA_027574925.1 Ecitoglossa quadriceps | reverse complement strand
GAATTGTAGTCTGTTTTAAAAATATACACCATCAATTTCACGTGAAACATTGCCGAACGCCCCAATTCTCAACTCCACTTGGTGATTCCTGCAAACGCCACAAACACCTTCAACCAACCATTAAGATAGCACCGCGTTGAATAATCGCCAAGCACAGCAGCAACAATTTAAGCGTCACTCTCAACCGACTGCTACTCAACACAGAGAACAAAAACAAGCAGCACTAATTTACGATGACACGATGCATGTCACTGGTTTGCTACCGTCGCTTGTTGGAAGATACCACAATGCCACACTTGTTAGAAGTGGGAAAGAGACTCGATAAACGCATCCAACTTGTCGTCACGCGGCTATTAATTTTAGAAGCGACTTACAACTGCTACTTGTAAGTGTATTAGTGGATTGTTGCATAAAGAAATCTCGAGGTGGATGAACACGCTAGAAATGTGCTGACTGTTGACTTGGACGTGTTCATGGTGTCAATAAAGCACAGGTAGAAGTTAATAACGTTATTACTTCAACTCTAACTTGTCCAAATTGTAGACACTTTGAACAATTTGTTCCATGCTAGATTACCTTCTTGTTCTTCTTCCTGCAGATGTATGTTTGGACAAGTTTTTACTTTATTGCTGCTTGTTGCCTGATTATTGTAATGCAAACGATTTGGAACGGAAATATCATCAAGCTGCTTTTGTAGAGTTCCCTCAGTAAATCCGGATGGTGTTTGTTATAAATTGTCATACCTAGATCATACTTTTATTTCTTTCCATAAATCACACACAACGAGCCGGCAAAGCACCATTAACATCTGTCCTCATGTTTCGCAACGGTTTCAGTGAAGAATTTAGACAACATGTGGTGATGAATTTGTAAGCTGATATCTTTGCTATTTTGTTAGTTTTTGTCATCTTACACTGAGTTAAACTGAGTTTTACTGGGTAGTTACGTGATTGGGTTTCTTCTAGTCATCCGAAAGGAGATTTTTTGCCTAATTAAAGCTGACAGAATTCTTATTTGAAGATAATTTATATTAATCACTCTGCAATAAATTATGCCTTCCAAAAGCACACAAAAGTCCATCTTAATCCTAATCTTGAACCCCTATTTTCTGCAAAAGCTATAAAGTACCACTGTTTCCCAGTCCTAACCTAAAAACTGTGACTAATTTTCACCACAACTGCCAACTGCGTCCTTTACCATCTGTATTCTCCGTCATTCCAACATTTTCCCTTGGATTATCTTATAAAGTTTCATAAAATGTCAAAACATTATGTCCTCCCCTTGTAGCATAGAATAATCCCCGCACTTTGTGGATCCAACCGCAAAAGTGTATCATTCAAGTGTAGGGCTAAGAGCACTAAGAGGGCAAAGCGGATCAACCACACAACGCTACATGAAGCGTGCACCAAGTACCAACATTGAATGCAAACAATGATTTTCGATATTATCCTGCTTTCCGGCACCCGCTGGGCAAAGTGCAGTTTATGCTCATTTTGGGAACCACATGCTGAGTGCATTTTAAAGTGGTCCTTCTTTCTTTTCCAGCCTCCTAATGCTTTTTATAGCGTCCTGGTGAGTTACCGGATGGATGGATCTGTTAAAGGATGTTCCTTTCAAGCCGGGAAAATCTAAATTACAAGGGAAGCAATAATGTAGTGATGAGGAGTTTTAGAGGTAAATTGGTTGCCTAGATTGTTAGCCGTCGGGAAGTCTTTTAATAGTTTCCAACAAAGCGTTCTAATCTTCCAAAAAGATTATCTTGGTTGTTGTGTCTAGAGATGTAATTCTCTAGGTTGTCACCCAAAATATTTACGCTCTTCCTCATTTCTTCAACGACTTAAGCCTTTGTGTCCGTTTTTGTCCCTTTTCTTGCCCCCAAGTGGACCTGTCACTTGTCCACTCCATACAATAGAACCATAACGCAGCTTATGCAATCTAACTAGCCCCTAGGTCTAACAAGCGTCCATCCAGGTATCCACCACTAAGCATTCCTCTGCGCCAACTTAAGACTACTTACATTCTTAATATTCATCGTCATCGCTGGTATTTGGGCGCCGTAGAATTGCCCGGCTGTAGGTGTCATGTCCGTCAACATAATGCGCGCACTCACAAACACCCACGCGTATTGTTCTTCTCTAACCAACCCAACAGTCTGCAACAATGTTTCCAACAACTTTCTTCTCTCGGTGCGGATGAAATAGATGGTTCGAAAGAACAGGTGCTGATTGTATCTCACAACACTACGAACTCAATCAATCAATCGGCAGGCGCGTATCGCGTATTACGACTGATAGCAGGGACCACCGCTATTGTTGAGCTCACATTGCTTACTGATTCCAAGAAGGGGGAAGGCCTCGATGCGGGCAAATCATAGGTTCCCCTTCTTGCTCCGCTCCGAGGCGGTGCCTTTGCATTTAACATTACCAATCCGCTACCATCGCATCAATTTAATTGCGGAACGCCTTTGCATTGAAACGCATCGACACGATAGGCATGCGCGTCGACGACGCTTACCCCCCACCGGGGCGCGTCGGATGCTATGACCAGCCTAGAGTGGCATCAAGAAGGAGGACCTGCTGAGTCCCACTCACTCCCCACTTTGGCATCGGCGACATGATTTGCACGCTTAGCGAACGCACTGTATGCGACATGGTACTCGCGAGAAGGGCTACATGTGCGAGTACATTCGGCGCGTTTGTAAATTATTGCGGCGCTCTTACGTGCGTCGATTATTTTGTAAACAAGCTCTTTATTACGAACTTGATGGCTGCAGCGTGCGGCGTGCTCTCAGGAAGGTGTTATTTCTAAATCGCTACTCTGCGCTAAATTTCAACGAGGCGCACGTTTACACAATTTAGGAATGCATCGATTGGAATGAACTCACGTTAAAGATTTGCGGAGGGAACTCAATTAGTATATGCAAAAGTCCCAGGATGGATGGTTGATTATCTTGTAATGTATGCCAATTCCTTGGCATTAGGTAATAGCTAATTATTTAGGTTAGCTTAGGTTAGGTTATGTTCTTGCTACAATTCATACCTTCTTTAAATAAATTAATCGTTCTGAATTATGTTTCTATCAATTTTTGGAGATATAAGAGAGGTTAGGTTGTCAAATGACTATAGGCACATGTCCTACTGTGATAAACCCAATCATAAGTCTCCGAAATTCCTTGGCATTAGATATGGGCAGAAAAATAGCTAATTATTTCGGTTAGCTTAGGTTAAGTTATGTTCTTGTTACAGTTCAAGAGGTTAGGTTATCAAATGACTATATGCACATGTCCTACTGTGAAATACCCATAACAAATAGCTCACTTGTTAGAGTTAGCAAGCCCTGGCCATGATGATGAGCACTTTTACTGTCCTATTAGTATGATTTCTACCCTTAGCCCTTAATTTGCAACCTGAAAGTCGAGCAAATTGTGCCAGACTCGAAGCAAAAAACGCAGGCGACAGATAGGGTGGTTAGAAGCGGCGATCGGCATAGATAATGATGATGACTTTTATAATGATGATAATGTCGGTTTTGTAAAGCAGGCGCCGCGCAACGGCGTCATTACACCCATCTCCCTTCAACTGCAGCATCGCGTGGTTGATAAAACAGCAGACGGCTCCAAAAAACCTCAGATGATTCACCTCTTTTCATAACACTCGCACCACGCAACTCCCAGCTACTACCAGCCGCACCGTGGGACGACACTCGCTGCCACCGAGCAACGTGAATCTCCCAAAATGTTTCAATTGATTCGCAAATTGCGTTGCAAAGTCTGTTGGATTTAGGGGAGCCGGGGGACCAAGGAAAGTATTAGGACTATTGAGAGGAAAGGAACAGTCCGTTTCCGAACCGTGTTACAAGCCCAATATCCGAAAGCACTTGCTACGTTCATCAGCGCATCCGCACCGCTACTGGATGTTAATTTTCGACGAGTTGGGGTGATGCTGCAGGTTTAGGCGACAGCTTGTTTAAAATATGTTTCAATTTGCTGCGGGGACTCCATCGAACGCGCACATTGCGCAACACCCGCATTCTTCCTGCAACTTGCAACTTCCAACTGCAAAGCAATTGTGGTGCCATCACTTGCAATTTACACAAGGAGTATAATACGCTTTAGCCGCCAAAAGTGCACTTGAGGCAATTTATTAAATCTAAATTATATCTATAAAAATGATAATCATCGTTTAAGTAAACATATTTGACGCGCGCACGCGCAAATGCAGGTTGGGTAGTATAGGTAGAGGATGTTTTGCCCGCGCGAAATTTGATGCAAATTGCGTGGCGGGATTATTATAATTTCCTTGCTGCATAAACATTAAGTGTTGGTAATTGGTTCACGCTAATATTTTACGTCTGCATAAGACGTCCTGTTTTTTATATAAATAGATGAACAGGTTATTAAAGTTGCTTAATGAGTTTTTATAAAATCCAAAAGAAGAGAAAATCAAATCTATCCCTACAGAAGTAAATAACAGGCGAGATAAATTTGGATGGGTTATGTTCTTTCTGACGGCCAAGAAGAAATCAACTTATAATGACATTTTCTTGGGTTAACAAAGGAAAACACTGATTTTATTGTTTATAATCAAGAAATAAAGAAGCATACTGAGTAATAACGATATTTTACTTTCTCCTCGTTGAATTTACATATTTCTTTGATTTTCCTGAGATTTTCCGTTTGATTTCTAAAGGATGCTATAGAAAAATAACAAATTGATCAATTTTCATATCAAAATAACTTCCTATTTCATCGTTAGGTACAATAATGTTAGATATCTTCAAGAAATCTTGAATTTTGTAAATAAATTTTGTTGATACTTCTTAAAGCATTCTAGTTTCGTCCAACTAAACATGTTCTTCTTCTTAAAAACATTTTTTGCCAATAAAGTAGATGGAAATGTTATTAAAACCGCACAGCAAAGTAGACTAGACCTGTTTTGGTACAAATTGGTGGCTTCTGTGATTAGAAGGAAGAAAAGAATTTGTTGTGAGATTTTCGGAGTTTTGCAAAAGGAAAACATTATTTTTATTGTGTAATAATCAAGAAATAAAGATGGAAAATGCATTAGTATGCTGAGTAATAATTATATTTTACTTTCTCCTCGCAAAATTTGCATATTTCTTTAATTTTTCTAAAAACTTGCGTTTGATTTCTAAAATATGCGATAATATACAAATATCTTGAATATTTTCTCACTTTTTTCATAAATCTTATTATTATTTGCTAAACCGTTTTGGTTTGGTCGGCTTAAAACATTTTCTTCTTCTTGAAATCATTTCTTTGGTAATAAAATACGTTGAGATGTTAATAAACCAGTGAGCTAGCTATTTATTTATGAGCATTTAATTTGAATGTTACTGCAGTCACTTTAGTAGAAAGTAATTTGGTTACTGATTGCGTCATGCTGTAGGTTAGCAATTTGAATATATATTGATTTGTTTCAGTCGCGTTACAAAATCAATCAACGCATCGCATTGCCGTGCCTGGCCAGCAAACGTCTGCCAATAATTCGTCGTAATTCGTAATTACCATTTCGTGTGTGTATCCGCGCGCTAACCGTACATCTATCAATAACGAAGACCCGTAATTACAGCAGGCAACGTTCGTGCAACCTGCAACCAAGTTGCAATCCACCTCGAAAGAGTAGTCAATAGTTGGACAGCTATTGCAAGCAGGCAACCAACGTTACAATCTTATATCCGAACGTAAACCTCAGAAATTAATTTGTTGCCAATTGACATTTAACAAATTCATCAATTTCCATTCCGACTAGCTAGGTATCTGCGGCAAGCCATGGGTTGAAATGTCAGATAAAAAATTGTCCGCACTTACGTCTGTCCCTGCTTGCATCACACGCAATTTACACATTTGCCTTATGTCTGCCTACCTGAAATAGATCAACTTGGTTACGTACTTAATGCGCATTCCATGCAAATGTTGCGTCGATTAATTCAGTGTGTGTGACTTAAGTCACAGCGGATCAGTAGAAAATTGAGCTGCACTTAGAGGCTGCGCGTGAGTGCTGCTTGCGAGCATAACTGGCTAATTAGGTGAATGTGTGCGATGTGTGGTGATTAAATCGAGTATGTGACATTAAAAACCGTTTGATTTATGCCCCACGGGGCACATGCGGACACCGCGCGGAGAGACCATCGATTCCAACGAGGCTCGCATAAGTGGTGTTGGCTTGTTGTGCTGATCGTGCAATGAGAGGAGTAATTTGCGGTTTGGGAAACGTATGTTGATCATAGGCAAGTGGCGATGCTGCCGCGAAATTAATGTGGGCATGAAATATGCTTAATCGACAATTTCAACTCATTTGCACTCAAAGATACGGAAATATAGCCGAATTGTTTATTAATGTTCCAAGTTAATTAATCAGAAAT
This sequence comes from Ecitoglossa quadriceps, assembly GCA_027574925.1. Lineage (NCBI taxonomy): Eukaryota > Metazoa > Arthropoda > Insecta > Coleoptera > Staphylinidae > Ecitoglossa > Ecitoglossa quadriceps. Next base: position 1,096,682 of record JAODGC010000007.1, on the reverse strand, counting down.
TATTGAAAACCTGCAGAAAACTGAGATTATCTTAAAGAAACAAAAATTTGATTCTAGTGTTTTACTTGAAATTTTAAATGTGGATAAAATTATTCATTAAAATGAGGCATTTTTTGAATTCCGTTAGCAAATTGTTTTTAATAATTAATTATCCATTTTTAAACAGATTATTTTTTTAACAACTTTTAACCTTAAAGTTCAGCATTTTTTTATTCAAGTACACTACCAATCAATAAGTGTTTGCAGTTTCTGGTTTATTGATGTTCAGAACAAATAATGAGGTGATATTATTATAAGTTATGATGAATTACTAAAGAAGAATTATTAAATATTAGAAAATCTCTGGTTTCTTTAAGAAAATTAGTTTGCATCATGTGAGGTTATAATTTTTCTTAATTTTCACATGTGAATTAAAGAAAGCACAAGAACCTCTTTCTAGATAACCTCAAAAACATCAATTATCGTCATAAAATCCACCCGAAATATGGCAAATTGAAGGTTGTTTGAAAGGAAATGATGAATTACAGTCTAATTGATTTGTTTACTCCTGCTTAAAATTAAGACCCAAAAGAAATCAATGCAAATTACAATTAATTACACTTAATAACGCATAAATCTTCTTAACAACGAGTGGCTTTCAGCAATTTATTCATAATTGCCTAGAGTTGCCAAAAACCACAAGATTAACTTTCCGCACTGCTGGTTGCCTTGATTACAGGTGCAGATTCTTGTTAATTCTTTCTAATTAGACATATTCCTCATTAAAGTTTTATAATTAAAAATTGTTAATATAAGTTGTTTCGGATGATAATTACTTACATTACCTCCAGAAGAATAAATAATTAACCACTCTTTATATAGAGTCAGTCACAAATTAAATATTTCCAGACCTCACACATAGATGTACGTTGCTGATGCATGTTATGTTGGTTGCCAACATCCATCCATCAAGCTGCAGCAGATTGCAATGCGTGCAATTTAAGCTTATCTCTCTTATAAAAAAAAAACACGCTTTTCCCTAATTAAGTGCATGCTTGCTGTAAGCAATCCATGTATGTCTACTCATAGCCATCCACATTGCGTTCATCTTCTTCGTATTTGTTTGTGCGTATGCATAACATTAGCGCTGGAAAACAATGAAAAGAGGGAAACACTGAAAGTCGTGTTCGTGTCTACTTCATGCGTAAGTTATGCGAAGCGGTGCTATTATTCTGCTTGGATCTTCTTCGCTCTGCGCCAGGCTAGCTGCCTGCTGGTGGTGGTACAGCAGTGGAAAAACGAAGAAGACATGCGATTCCTGCGCGTACACAGCGCTTACAACAATGGGTGTCGGTGCCGGCTGGCCGGCGAGATCAAACGCAGATAAAGCGCCCTGCCGACGCCGGCGTTGCTGTTTTTATTATTTCTTGCTCGAGATTAATAAATACACTTTGCGATGCAATGAAACAATGATGGCCACGGTGCGAGGGGAATGGAATTGGACGTGTTTGGCTTAACTTTTCTTTGGAGTGATTTTTACATTTCAGTTTATGTCTTACTAAGGTTTAGCTTGTTTCCAAGGTGTTGTACACTCTGGAAAATTATAAATAATAGCAGGGCAAATTAAGGAATTCACTGATCAGTATGTATTTGCTTCAAATTACTACGTAATCACGTGGATTGGAAACAAGAAAAATTGCAAATTGGAATTACTTGAACTTTTCATCACTTTGTAGCATTAAACAACCATTTTGTCATGTAATACTTGAAGAAGAACAGTATTGTCTTAGATTACCTCAATTTACTTACTCATCAACGAGTAGCTTCTTTGAAATTTGCCATTTTGTGTGCCATTTAACCTAAAATATTGTTAAATTCATTCCAATTAAGGCGCTTAACCCATACTTTTTATTTAAATTATTTGAAACTAGATGTTGTATGAGTCATTAATTTTATTTTCATAGATAACCTCAAAATTCAGCATTTCTTACTAACCTAAATTCTCATTTTTAAAACGTGATACATGAAACTATCAAATTCAGTATAACTCATTTCTATGCACTTAACCTAACTTTTCTGCTCCCAAGTATATGCCTCCTACGCCTATCCTGCTGGCAACTAATTGCAAGTAGCCATTTCTACTCAAAATTGATTAATTTATTACCTCCAACGATATAGAGACGTCCAGCCGGCCGCAGCACGCTGAAGGATCTCCTCGCTTGGCGTTCTAATTAATCACCAGCGCGACATTTTTTCCTTCCTTCTGCACTTCACCCACTGTCCATCGGGAAGCAACGCAATTATGCATACACCTACAGCATGCTCGTATTGATGCGCTCCTAATGAAGAGGCCTCCGGACCACCTTGCTTGTGGTGTGCTCACATCCAACATGATTTCTAATTAACTCCAAATAGAACAACATGCTACTAATGATAATGGTAGAATTGAGATTCAAATGTTGCACTATATTCAGAAAAGATCTAACCTAATTATATTTAAACCTATCAATTTATGCAATGGTACCATATAGTTTCCAGAAAAGGCTAAAGAGGGCGCCATAAGTCAATGGGTGCCTGTCATTTTCTTAATTAAGCATCATTGAGATGTAAATTACGAGCACAATGCGCGACAGTGCAGTAATTAGACGCAGTAAATAATGGCCGGCCAATTATTTCTCATTCCGTTAGAAGGGTAAGCATGGTGCGGTTGGGGTGGAAATCGAGCACAACTCTGGGATTTATTTTAAGCGTTAAAATTTCAACAGAAAGACTCCAGCCATATTTTTATTTGGCATAGAAGTAGAGAATTTGCTATTGGTTATACTGGAATTAATTTACATATTTACAGGTTTTTTTATAGAATTGTATTGGCACAGATGTTTGCATTATCCGGGTACTATTATTCCCCTAGCGTCTATAGATGGTGTAAGTACTTAGGGTGATTGGGGTATTGTTTTGCACATATGTCGAGCAATTCTGCTGTTTTTAGTGGTTACAAATTGACCACAACATATAAGCAAACACAGTTTGCTCGATGGCTTTATTTGAAATCATCCATTAAGTCCTGCAGGTTAATTTTCTGGCAATTAGGAAGAGGGATTACTTGCTATTAAACGTTCAACTACTTTCTGTTCGCAAACCATCACAACATTTTTTTATTTTGTCAGATTTTTGTATAGTTTTGGTGCAAACTCTATGTTCTTCAACAACATAACCTATTTCTTCTCATCTAAACCACTTTGCCTATATCTTGCTGTGTCCAACTATAATCTGATTGCTGATAAAAAAAACACTATAACCTTACTTTCACAGATTCACATGATGCTACTCTTATATAGCTTCCGTAACGGGTTAGAATGTTTCCTAATAATATTACATTGCTTGAAATTCATTGAAGTCCATGTTGATATGTATTAAATAAAAATCGGTACCTCTAAATATTCCGCTCCTGTTGCAGCCGCAGGAGACGTCGCCTGCACTTGATAGGAATAAGTACAGTGCATTTTCCCAAATCTACACCAGTACCGCTCACTAAACCGTCCGCTGAAATAATCCTAGTCCATTGGCTTGATATATTCAGAGCAGAAGAAACAAGTACACTGGTGGTCCTGCTTCTAGTAGCACTATGTAGGTGTATGTATTATTAGTCCCAGTTAAATTACAATTCTGCAGGAGATGTTTTAGCAGCAGCGCCGCCGCTTTGCGTCGATCGCGGACCCACACGAGGCGTTTGACTGCGTGGCGGTGCGCGAGAGCGGCGTGGGATCCCGGCGCGCGCGAGCCGCCCGCGCAAACCGTGAGCAGGAGAGATCCTTTTTATTGGACGGGCACCTGCTCACGCCCTACAGCCACTCTTGCATGGTTTCTTCAAGTATAACCTTAAGCAAAGCACGTATGATGTTACAATACCCATTGGCTTGGCTGGGCCAGGTTTTTGAATGTTCCCTGGAAGGTTAGAATTAATCTTGGTGGGTTATATCCAATTGTTATTGATCTATTCATCATCTGGTTGCTCTAGTTGATGATACATTGAGAGATTATCGTCATTTGCACCGCACGCGTCTCCTACTAGATTGCAGACCAGTGACCGCCCGCGAGCATGCGGTCAAATATTCGACCGACTTATCTCGAGATATCGGCAAATTACAGTGTTTGTCGTGGCGCCCGCCTCCTGCAGTCAATTCCCCTGTGTCTGCGATCCTCTACTGCGAGTTCCTCCTGGCAACAACTTTCAACAACTCTCCACACCGAGCAACCTTTTCCGCGAACATCAGCATTCCCCAGGTATTTGCACATCATTGCGATCAACTACCAGAACGCGTAATCCGCATTTCTCCACCAGGTGTTTCGTTCTCACACGTGCTGGCGGCGGAACCTCCCAGTTCCGCTCCTGGATCATATTTCCGAAGGACGACACCGCCTTCCTTCCCATCTTCAATTCAGCGCCCGATAAAAGGGCCACCTTTCTATTCAGCGCAATACTTGCACATTATTATTATATTGCGTGTTATTATTCGGCAATTGAGGATTTGGCGTGCATGGGGTGCATTGAGTGCATGAAAGGAGGACCTGTTGGAACGGTGGGATACTTTTGTAAGGGTTACGCAAAAATAGCATTTGGGTAACAAAAACAAGAACGAGGTGAGCGAGGAAAAGTGAGAGGGGTTTTCCGGTGGGTGATGGGACATAAACATATGATACTTTCTTTAAATTTGCTCGTCGAGAATAAAACCTATTTGGACATGTCACATGGAGACCATAGGCCATAGAGGAAAATTAATACAAAATCAGACCCAAAGATATTTGCTTTCATCAATTATATCTAAACTATCACCGAGATATTCTCTAAGAAATCTATTAGATAACAACACCATTTCTGAGATTTCCGCTTTTCTACTTTTCATGCAATTTCACTTTTAGAAAATGTCGCATGCGTAGAATCAAAACGCACATTCCCATTGAACAGAGAAATATTCATTTCATATTTATTTACTTCCAGATCACTTCTCTGTAACGCGTGAATGTATAAATAACGATAATTTAATTCTGGAAATTAATTCCGAGCGTCATTTGACGTGCGTAATGCGTTTATACTTCCTGTTTGTACTCCACGCTGTGGGCCTGATTATTATGAAGCGGTGATTGTACGTTTCGATATTACAAATAACGTAAAAATTGGCCCCGCAAAGTATGTCACTGCATTGGAATAAAAAGTGGTAACAAATTCATATCGTATGTGTGGTTATGTCGAGAGGCTGCTAAAGGTGGATGTTGAGTAGAGATAACATCTACTTGGAACTCCACATGCTGTTTCAACGGACTGCGTTGGAAGGAGTTGTGAAATGCCGACGAAAACGTGCATAAATCGAGAGATAATTATATATGAGTGAGGTTTATTAATTTGTTTACTCCTTTAACTATCTAGCGAGCGGAGAGCAGTATTGTCAATCGATAAGTTATGGTAGCTATTGGCATTAACAAAAAAGAGTGAACATTAAAGAAGTGAAAAGGTTAATCACTATTGCTTTGGAAAAATTATTTATTATTGGGAATGTTTAAGCGAGTAATAAATCACTCGATTTTTCATAAACACATTATAAGCCAATGATTTATAATTTTTTCTTGCAATGTTATTCAACAGATCTTACTGTTTAGAATTGGTTTTTTGAAAACAGGAAACAATCTGGGAGCAAAATTTGATTTTTTTGCATGGACTTCTAAAATTCTGTATAAGTATCGCTTCTAAAATGTCACTTCGGAATTGTAACGCTATTCTCTCATGTGCGACTTTAATCTCGCATGGTGAGATAACTGTTTCATATAAATTTTAATCGAAACTAATCTTACAAAATTGACACTTTAAGGGACTCATAATAAGAACCTCATTTTCTATTAGGTACAAGTAGCAGTTTTATCTTACATGCTGGTAATTTCTAGGTAATTGATTAGTAAAATAATCTCACTTCGAAATTGTAATCGCTATTCTGCAAAGTGTCGCATGATGATGTCGCATGGAAACCACTACTCTCGCAGGCTTAGCAATTGAAAAACATTCTAAATTATGACTTTACTTAGATTAGATACAAGTACCAGTTTTGTTCTCTCTGCCGTAATTTCTAAGTAATTGATCAGTAAAATAATGTCACTTCGTGAAAATATCACTCACTGCGCAGAATAGGTCCAATTGTGTAATTAGTATAATTAAGCCATTATACAGAAAAATATGCCACTTTTGATTTATTTACACTACTTATTATAATTTGTTGACGACGTTTTAGCATTTTCAATTCTTCTTGCACCGAGAGACACTTGGAAGGCATCCTAACACTTAATAAGCCAGACATTTCACGTCTATTCTGAAAACGATGCGATAAAATATGAGTCGGGAAGAGAATCATGCCGACACAATCCGAAAGGAGTGAGTTATAATAAAGACGAAGCAGCACTCATGCATGAATACATGCGTCATGAAAAATGATCCATTTACGGTCGTGGAAATCGCTCCGTTTGACGCGCGCCGATATTAATCATCGGAATTAATGATGCACACGCATTACCTCAACGCTTATCCAACCAATGCTGGCTGGTGTGCACGAAATAGTTTCTACATTTCCATCGCTTAGAGCAAAGCATGTAAGCAACAATTATGTTGGCTTGGATGCATCTGTCCATCCCTAAACTCTTCTTGCTCGCTAGTGTAATCGTAATGAAAATAGTGCAGTGATCAGTAAATATTATTCGAATACGGTAGGCCTCATTGCCGCAAGGGATGCAGGATTATAGCGTGCGTTCATAATGCGCCCGCAAAGTGTGTAATTTGCGACATCGACTTTGACAGACCGCAGCTTCGCGCTCATATATCATCAGTGCACTGTGCACTGACATGGAAATCATGATGATTCTTTTCCACGCTTCGCAGTCCATCTGAACACCATACATCATCTTCATCATAGTTCACACGCCCTTTCTGTGATAAACATTCCAATATACACCAAGAAGCTGTGCTTGCCAGTGTGCAGATGTGCAAAGTCAACCCTTAATCGACTTTACACCTTTGCGCTTGAATTTGGAGCTTTGAAGCTGAGCGCAGCGCATTATAGGTTAGCGTCGATGCAATGACACGTTGTAATTTGGAATTTCGATAAATCATATTGCAAGCCTCGTTTGTCTTTGCAATCCTAATAAATTTAGAGTGCGACTTGTGATGTGCACTGCTAAAATCGCCAACGGCCTCATCGGCTAATTACAGGCTTGCGACGTTGGAATCTTAAGATGATCAATGTCTTTCTGGAAAGAATATTTTTATAATTATCCATAACAATACTACGTTTCGGCTAAATGTAATGTATGGTTAATGTTTGACGTCAGTTACATAGCCACAATAAAGAAATTGCTTTATTTAAATCTTATCACAAAAGAAATTCGATCTTTTTGACTGCTTTCAATTATTCTCAAGACAAAATCTAATTTTAGCATCTGCGTAATAAATTTCTAAGATGACCTTCATTTAACCAACTTTTCTTCTCGAATCTATGTATATATGCAACCCACAATACAAATGACATCAAAAATCATAACATTTTACTGTTTATTGTCTTGAACATTTATTGTTCCATATTCTAACCAAACCTAAAATTATTTACTCTGATTAAATATAAATAACCTCAAGTCAATTTTCTTTCTAAATGAGCAAAATTTGCTGGAAATAAATAAATTAATGTGTTCATTCCAAGAAAATAAATTATTATCTTTAATTCTAATTCGAATTTCATTTGCAATCATAATTTTCTCGTTTTTATCTTTATCCCCTCCAATGGAAATAAGAGAAAATTCCATTTTCAGTGCTTCAATATTTCATGTCATCAAAGTTGTAGCTAAATTTCTAACCAACAAAGTATATTTGTTGTTGTTGTATTTTCTTTGCCTCCTTGCGTCCGTTTTTGCTTATTTCGTCCATGCCCATCACGAATTCCCTTTCTTCCTTCCTCGTCCCAAAAAGAAGCACATTGTTGATTTGTCATAAGATAACACTCGTTACCCATTCGCTTGCACTTGGTGCGATACAGTGCACTCGGCCCGCTCATTTCTCACATAATCCACTCGCCGACCCCGGCAGCCAGCGCCTGTACGCCGGCCATCTGTAATTAAATATCGCCAACCCTGTAATTATGGACAGTAAATTTCTGTATGCGGGGGCCTCGGCTTGATAACGTCTAGTGCAACGCAGCGCATTTACACGGTGCTCATCTTTCTACGTCCGAGCGGGCGATAAAAAACTGCCACGATCGAGCACAACGGCTAAAATAAATACCACACAATGCCACATCCATATATGTTGTCTTACTCTCATTCGATGCAGTTAATAATCTTCACGAGTGATGCTTACCTGAAACAAATAATACGGACGAGTTAATAACGCTTTGATTGGACTTGAATTGGAGAATAAATTGAATTGGAGCGATTTGGTGGAAATAATGCAAGCCGTGGGTGTTTTATGAACTGTGAGGAATCACTGTGTGAACCATGATCCCACCGTGCTCACCCTCGCTTTTCCAACGACTCCGGTTTTAAAATGCACCCCAACTGACTGGATTTAATCAAATGTAGCAGATTTACTCTAATAACAGCATCTTCTTTGGAGATTCCCAATTTCACACATACAGGGTGTTTCTATCATTCCCCCTCTTAATGCAGATCCTTAGCATCATCAATGATAGCTAATAATATCATCAAACCATATTGTTCTCTCCCTAATAAGATCTCAGTTTGCCCAAGGCTATCACATGTCGAGGTTAATCCACTGTTATGATTGAACCTTTTCAGGGTCCGATTTGACACGTGCTTCTTTTGATCATCTTCTTTTTGACGAATTTGCCTGAGACTGACAAAAGCGTGTGTCAGTTGACATTCAGAATTTACATTTCAATTGCGCTCTTCATCCACACTAATGACAATGGTGTTGTTGGCTTGGAGTAAACATTTCGTAGAAAATGATGTGAGAATTAAGAGTCGAGGTGTGCATTACATGCCTATTTGTTTTCTATGTGCTGGGGTCATTAATAACGCTATTATCGCACAATTTGTTAGGTGCTTGTCAAAGATTCTTATCCCGGGTGTTATTTTCGTAGTTGCTGGATAATGGAGAGGTTTTAACAAAAGGAAATTGCCAGAGGACAACATAATTTACTTGAATGCAGTGAATATAGTTGGAAATAGAAATATACCTAAGATTTACTCTTCTTTTAGGTTAGGGTTATCGTAAAGAAGGTAGTAGAGAAGAAGAGAATATTTGCATTTGGATTTAGGATAAAATTTTCTTCAAAGCCTTTCGTTGATCTTAGTTACGAAGTATTTGATATTCATTTTATTGAGATGAGTTTATTCTGAGACTTACTTAATATTTGAGGTTATAATAACAATTTCGGCATTTTCTGCTTAGTTCTCTATTTTGTGCTTACGGTATTCTTGGTTGTGCGTAATAAAGAAAATATAGGTACAACAACATACAACAACATTCTCAAGACAACATTTTAACCTCAAATATTCACCAAGTGTCAAAATAACCTCATCGACTTGGCTATCCTTCCTGTGCTTCAACATTCTTTATTCTATTTAAATAAGAACGCAACAAACATAGGTACAACAACAAGCTGAAGACAACATCATAACCTCAAACATTCAGCAAGTGTCAAAGTAAACTCAACAGTTTCTCTCTCTTTATTTGCTTACGTCCTGCTATTCTGTATTTAATGAAGAAGACATAGATACAACAAGATACAACCAACAACATGCCAAAAACGTAATTTTAACCTCAAATATTCAGTAAGTCTCAGTACTCATATCAATCTCACAATTTGCTTGAAACATAATTTCCCAATAGTTTTATTGATGATTTAACAATAATTCAAAGATCTTTTAGTGTAAATACTTCATTTTCAATCATCCAATGGCGCATCTTTTAATATAAAAATATCCTCAGATTTCCAAACAAAAACCAGCTTGTAAAATAAAGTCTTATCAAGACAATTTCCTTATATTCCTTGTAAATAGAATAATACACTAGTTTGCCTTGTAATGCAAAATATAGACATTCTATGCACGTTTTCACTCATTTTTCAACGTAAACTTCAAATAAAATGAAAATTACTTACTTAATTTCCAATAGCTGAAAGCGTATCCATCTAAATCGTCATTTCAGCATATAAATATTCCAACACTTGGAGACTTTGGATTAAAGTCCAACTAGTAATATTCTCAATTAGACAAGATAAGCGTAGATACCTTTTCTAATTAGATAAGTCCAAGGTATATTTGCAAAAATTATAATACCTCCACACCATCCAACGTGAGAACAATGTTTATCACCCAACAACAATCACAGATGCCTATCCAATTTGCTTCAATTGTTCCACCGTTTGTTTAGCATGCACTTCAAAGTGAAACAATAAAAAACTACTCTTCTATTCTCAGAACCATCGCTTTGAACGCAACAATTCATGATTGGTATTAAGAAACAGCATAGTTGCATCCACCAGTATCTGTATGCAAGAAATGTTTACAATACACTAATGGATATCCTGTTGCGATAGATTTCCTGATTGAACACCATAAATATGTATTTATTGAAATGCACTTGGTATTGTTGCTGGTGCTCTTACATTGTTCGTGAAAGATAATGAGGAAGAAAACGCATGTTAATGTGCGTTTGGCGCATTCTTTGTTGTTGTGCGTTTGCATAATGCCATAATTGATGCTTCAATAGCAATTACTGGAGTGAGAAATGGGAAAAACACGTAGAATAATCATAATTTGCGTGGAGAAGAGAATTCTAAGAATTTAGTGCGCTTAGCTTAGCTTGGATGTATTGTACTTTTGTGGTTTAATTAAAAATACAATTTTGCTTTAAATTAACTTTGGATGCGATTGTTTTGGCATTTTTCAAGCATGGAAGTCGACAATTAAGATTTTAATCCAAGCACCGAGATGAAAAGGACGTTGAACTCGAATTTAACAACCTTACATCAGTTTCAGCTCTTGCATTGCACACATTACTTGCATTTTGCATTGAAGTAATTAATTTGGGAACGGACGTGACTATATTCTTCCATCTTCAATTTTTTTAATCCTTTAGAACAACCGCAGCAATAAAATTGAAGAAGACATTGTTTCAACTTGTATTAAATACATCGTGTTTGGAAAATAATTTCATGATTGTGTTCAATCCACCTAACCTAATTTATTTCTCGTATGTAGAAGCGACAAGGTGTGTCTAAATAACAATGGTGGTTGTACATTCCAAATAGACACAATTTTTCTTTCGAATGGGGCTTATGTTCCTCATGGGCGGTGTCAATGATAATTTTTTAATTAAATTAAGTCAGGCGAGTGCATGATGTGGGTATTGAAGTTACATTTATGGGCGAAATATGTAAATGTAGTTTGCTTAATTAAGAAAACTTTAATCCACTCACTGGTAATTGTAAAATACACATTTCTATTTAAAAAATTTAACAGAATACATTTTTGGAGAAAATCCTGCACCACTTTGTAATTGCGATGGACGTGAAAAATCATTCAAATTAATTTATCAATCATGATCAATCTCAGTCGATAACATGAAGCAACTTTGAACTTTTCACATCACATTACTCAAAATCAATCATAACCAACAATGTGGTGACAACAGCAAGTGTGCAAATTTGCACACCCTTTAAAGCAAGCTATTCAGCATTCAACCCCTTACTTGGCACCCCTAAGTATACGTAAAATGTTATTGATCTTCGTCCTATACCATTGATCAATTCTTCTTCCAGCGTGTCTACTAAATGTAAGCATACTGCAACTGGTTGATTTGCAACTAAGGAACTTGAATGGGTACAAAGTCTTTTGTCGACATTTACAACTTTTGCCATCTTCGTGAGCTTTTCATTGCTGATCCTTTGATACCGTAACAAGCAGCACTGACGACGCGCGCGATAAGAACGAGACCAGTCTGTAATTATAACAATTAGACGCTCTACCTCGCCCATTTTCCTATCTGTGCTCCGAAAAGAAGAAGCGCGCCGTCTGCGTCTCTTTTGTCGATCTCACCAAAGATGCGCAGCACGGCAGACGGTGACTACGCGTAATGCATCAGGCATTAAAAGCTGGGCGTGCAATCGGCTTTTCACAATATTCATTATCAAATTTAGCACTTTCAAGTCTTACAACTTCCTGCGGTGCTCATAAATATCGACGCTCATCCTAAGTCATCTACATCGCCTCTGGGATTTTTTCCGATCGCCTTTAACCGCCGATCAGCATCCATCGACAGCTCATGCTCAATTTATCCGATATATTATGTTTAATTGAGCGTGCGACAAGATTTATCACCTTGATTCTTCCGCTACCCTATTCGCAATGTCCCAACAATGTTCTGACTATGTCCTAGCACCCCTAGGAGATATATTTTATCTCCACAGCATATTTTCGCATTCATACAACATGAGAAAAACCATGTAATTTCGGGGCCGAATAAAACGTAAATAAAATATCCCAGTGACAGGTGAACTGATTTACGCCCGAAAAATGACTCTCCGAATGATATAAACAGCGTGGCGTGACGGCGAATAAAAAATGCGTGGTGCACCGGTTGCGGTAATTTCAATATTTACGCAGACCTATACTTGCTGGCGGCATCAGGAAGGTGGTAATGGCGACAGGCGGCAAGGTGGAAAGCATGCATTAAGGGCGTTGGCGCGGTGGTATTGTTGTGCAAACAGGGCGGTTGGGTAAACACACTATGCACACATAATATATACAATATGCGTATATACGCAGTGGGCATGAGTTGACGGGCTGATGTACTTGATGATATGTTTTTTTCGGAGGTTGACGCGTTGAGTGCTAATGTGCACGCACTTTGGGTAATTGTTCAAATTGAGGGGATAACAAGGCAAGATTGTTATGTTTGTTATGCAATGATAAAATTACAGCGTCATTTTTAATGCAAAACATTGCAGTTCAATGTAAACATACTCAATTAATTACCAAAAATATTTGATTAGTGAGAATATCTGATTTAAAAGTGCTGCAACCAAGTGAACACCTTAACATTTTCAAACTTTCAATAAGCTTCGCGTCGCGTCGCTGCCATAACACGAGCGTGTACGAAGATATGCATGGGGAAGTGGCGACGAATCCTGGAAACTGTATGACAGTCGACATTCAGCCGCCGAACCCTCAACATCTTAAAATTGCTGCATCATCGTCAACTCTTTCTTCCCAGCGTCAACTAGAACTTGATACACCAACCACTAAACATACATTGTAGATTTATTTCTGCACGTAAGCAATAAATAATCTGGTATTGTGCAGACATGTCGTAATTGAATAAATATTTACATCATTTTAATAAATCATCCGGCTGCATTCACGATCGGCCGCCGTGAGCATAAATTACAAGAAATAGATTTAAGCAATTATACACAACGCAGTAATTACTAATTATCCACGGTGGGACGCCTTGCTGGCCATTTATCTCTCACTTTATCCCAACACTGCACCGGTGAGTAATTACACTTGATTTTCAAGCACTGCTAGAGAGGTGCATGCACATGGTAAATGTTGATTTAATAAATATTCTCTATTAGAAAAGATCAAGATGGAAATAACATGGGCGATAAATATAATATGTACTGAGAACTACACAAACTAAATGTGTTCCGTAGTTGAGTGGGGTGTGATAGTTGAATAGAAAAAAATTCACTTGATTGCTGTTATTTTATCATGTCATCTGCAATGGATGCGCGTCGGCCTCGTTTTAGGCAAGATTAACAAGTGTTGTGACACGCACTTGTCCAAATTAATGAACGTGACACATCAAGTGCGTGGTGCTACCGGAAAAGTACAACTAAAGTACCATACACATTAATATGACAAATGCATAATTTTTGGGTACTTTCTTTCGTACGATAACAAACATTTTTGACAAGCATTTTGATGGAAGTTGGATTACCTAGACGTAGGAATTGTAATTTCCACCTAAGATGTGCGTAGGCGTGTTTGACGCACAGGATGCTTTGTTTAGGGTTGCGCCTTTATACTTTATTCGCCCGGGCGACGCTCACCCCTATCCCTATGGCAACGTGGGCGTCGCGAAGCACCTGGTTGATTTCCGTAATGGACTCGAGAAATTCGAATGTAACCCAACTTGTTGTACGATTGCTTGAATATTATTTCGTCGTCGTTATATTATCTTGGCGTGAATGTGAGCCAAATGCAAAGTTTTTTTTGAATTTTGCTTTGGTGTTAATTAATCTTAATGGACATGACGAGTTTGTGGAATTTTACGCAGAGTAAGTCAGCACGTGCATGGCATCCATCGATTTTTCTTCGCTCTGACGCCTCTGACTTTCTTTTGTCTGCACAATAACGCCGTGTCTGACCGAAGACATCCTGATTCCTGAGGCTAATGATCGTTAGTTCCGGATGAACTAAGAATGGTAAATCCCCAAATATCCCACATTCTTCCTAGGCACGTGTGAAATATTCACACTTAATAGGCTTAAGCTTAGATTTCTATTTCGATGGTGGAATGCGTGTTCGCTTCGTAAAGTCAGCATGTAATGTGTCAATAAGCATGGTTCGATGATCTGCGCATGTGTGCCTTACAACGGCAACAAATCAATTTGGAAAATTTAATGCAACACGCACAAATTCACGGGTTGCATCTAATAAAGGCGCTAATAACAATAATCAGCGAGGATTTGTATGCACTTTACGACTGTTTATATCAAAAAATGATTAGTCCAATGATTGATGGATTGACGGGCGCACACCGAAGCCTGCACAGTGCTCCACACACACCTTCATCACAGTAATTTTCTCATCACTTACACTCCACGGGGCATCGACGCTGCGGCGCTGGCGCGTAATGTGTTTAACCACCTTCGAGAGAGAGATACCCTGGTACAGCAGAGTCAGCTTCCCAGCCAATGGGTACACAGACAGGCAGATAACATGCAAAAATGACCGGTGAGAGGAGGACATTCCACGATTATTCACATTTTGTGGTTTTATTGTGAGGAATGCGTCATGCAGGAATTTAATTTATAGAAGAGATGATTTTTCCATACTGGAAATAATTTAAACGGACTTAAACAAATTGCGGCAAGTTTAAATTTACACTAAAAATTGTATTTTTGAAGTCCAATAATATGCTGAATAATTTATTTTCCTCTCTTAATTCTATATTGCTCAATGGATTTCTTACGAGAGGTTAGGTTATGTTAGATTAAGGTTGGGTTAGGTTAGGTGCCAACTTAATACCGATGCGGTACTCAATTGTTATGCGATCTGAGATATTCCGCTGTGATGATTTGTGATGGTAATGCTTCTTAGATTTTTATTCAGGACAGAAAGTTGCAGAAGGTTTTATAAATTATTTTTTGTGACATTTTGTTAGAAAGTTAATTTATAACACACATAATTACTTAATTGCTCCAAATTGCCCCATTTTATTTCCTTTGTTTCCCTACCATTTCCTCCCCTGAAATCTTTTTCAATTTTTTAATATATTTCCTTAATTTTAACAGTAAAACGCCGAAATCCCTCCTTCCCAGCTGTTTCACCAACTGCTTGATCCACCTTTGGAACCTTTTGCTCGCTTTGTAAGCCCACCTCGTGTGCGGGTGGCTAATTATTATTTGATACGATATTACATGCCCAATTTTTCTGACTACACCGAACGCGTTTGATGTCGTTAAGTCGATTCAGCCGAAAATGAGCTGCCAATGTTTTATTACACGAAGATTGCCCGAACAATAAGGGTTAGTCGTGTGCGTGTCGGGCGTAATTTGTCCGCCGATGGTCTGGCGTGGCGCTGGACGATAAACTCAAAAATTATCTATAAATCAACGTGCGCATGTAAATCGCCGAATTTCCACGTGTGCGCGGCCGAAATCATCGCCACCGCCATCATCGACAAGGAGGTCAATTTACGAACACCACGCGCTTGCTCCACGCACGCAAAGCATTCCCCGAAAACCGCGTGATTAATGTAATTAATTACATAAAATGATGGGTTTCGAATACATAAGCGCGCAGTTAAAAACATAATGAGGACGCGTAATAGTTAATGAGATCGTTTAATGCGATGCGTTTAATTAAAAAATCTTATAAGATGTTTATCGGTGAGTGTCGCTACGGAATGCCAATAGTCCTCGATAAGTAACACAGCAACTTATAGTATGGGACAGTTGGTGTCTGGTGCGTCCAGCTTCCCACCGCATTAAGCCAAGCTATCGATAAAGAAAATTAACCAATTAGACGAGCCGCAGCACACATATGAGTGGCGTAGATTATGTACGCGCTCTTCTTGGTGCGTATGGGAACCGAAAACAAGTTTGAGCGTCGCCATCGTTGCTTTCCAGTTATTTTTAATTCCCTTGACCGCGTGCAGACGACCATATGGGTGCCCATACGTGCAGGTACAAAGGCCCAGCGAGTTGGCAAACCAGCGACCGTGGGCTTTTTCCTATATGCTTCTTGTGCCTGCTGTGTGCGAGAATGTGGACACACTGCTTGGATTTATCAATGCTGGAGTGATGAGACCTGTGGTTGGTCAGCGCAGAGCTATTTTTTAATTGGTCTGAAGAAGACTCCAAAGGACTTAAGACAAGTGTGGGAGGATTGGAGGAATATAGAAAACGGGTACAGACTGTAATTCTATTTGCTATCATGCTTAAATAATTTGCCATTTCATGCATGAGGTGAGCAGCAACCAATTTAACATCACCTTTGATTTGGAGGTTATCTGTACTTTCCAAACTAGACATAGAATCAGGTTATAATTCTGGTGTATAGTTGGGCTCTTGATACAACTTTATTGCTTTTTCAAGTATTCCAAAAGTTAAAGGCTAAGGTTAGCTGATATTAGGTCTAAGACTATCCGCAAAAGAATGACAGATCAATGTTTTTCATCAACTAAACAATATCGCAAATTGATTGCACTTAAGTCACTTCCTCTCAAAATGTCCCAATAACATTTATTCCATTTAATTTCTGAATGCGATAAAATCTCACATTGACTCAACTTAAGTAACTTCCAAGATCATGTTTTCACATTCCAATAGATTATTGGAAGACATCTAATAGCCCTTCTTCATTTCCCTTCTGTGGAATATTTCGTTTCAGCACGATGGTAAAAACCAAAGGTGGGACAATAACTGCAACCAACAATACACCATTGTCCCCCTTCCTGCAATGTGTGCGCGAAAACAATTGCAAGCGAGTATCGCTTCTTCCACTTGCTTTGCCATCCACACGCAAACCTTAAATCGAAGGGGACAACCAGCTCCTTTGCACATGGTGCGCATGTTTTTCGTTCATCTTCGCTTTTTTAATAAACCTCCGAAAACACAATGGAGCGCACGCCACAATCGCAAGACAAATGAAAGCCTTGTGGGCGGGATACGAAGTTATTGATGGCTGGGCGTTGGATCCGATTATTGATTACTGGTGCGTGTGGTAGTCTTGCGCGAGCGCTCTCTGCACTTTCTGCATTATCCTGCGGGATGCGAGCGAATGAAACACACAAGTAGCTCAGGATACAAGCCTTCGCTAGGCAATGATAACATATATAATAATAGCCTGCTATTATGATCAGTGGATTATAATTTATTAGGTTATTATTTAATGCAATACAAATGATAATCATCTTTGCAATAAAATCATCTCTTTTGCTTAACTTGTGCATATATTAGGTTAGGATGGTTTGTTTTCACTTTGTATTCATTTGCTTCCTATGCCTTAGGAGCCCACGCTGATTTTTATTCATTTCCATGGGGGTCAAAAGCATTCCAGCTCTCAATTCAGCGCAGACTATTAGAAGTAGATGTTTATATAGCGCCGCCACTCCTGCAAATGTGATGCGAGAGGGTCCGGAGGAAATGGGGAGCGTCAGTGATGGTGAGGCGGGCGAAAATCGGGAAAGTGCGCCGTCGTATTACGGCGGCCAGAGAGAGCTCTTTCGTGGTTGTAACTGATTTATAGGCGTGCCACACCCACTGTGTGGCGCGCGCGTGGGGCGGCTGCCACCCTCCATCTGCTAGGGGTGCGTATAGTGAGGGAAGCAGACGCACTTTATCCAGCTACGCAACGCACAAGGGCGACTCACTTACATAATCTTTAATGATTTTGATCTGGATTTTTAGTGGTGCGGCATTTACTAAGCATTGAATGAGATAAAACAAAAGGTAAGCGACACAGTAGACAGGATCAATTTAAAATGTTCTCGAGCAAATTTTAACTACATGCCCAACAAGCAAGTCTTATTTTGTTATACTTTTATTCACTTAATTGACTTAAGTCACTATATGAGTTAAGTCACTTCTGGACTTAAGTCAATTTTTGTATCCAATGCTTGTTTCGATTTAAGGGTAATTACATAATTTG
>JAODGC010000007.1:1047313-1078168 GCA_027574925.1 Ecitoglossa quadriceps | reverse complement strand
CATTCGCATTTTATTCGAAAGTTTGATAAGTAAAAAGAAACGCACAGCACACATGTCCACTCTCGTTTGGTGTGGGTCTTACATATGCTTCGTTGATTTCGTGCTTGACTGGTTGCAGCAATTAAGTTTAAGTGAAGGAAAGTGCGTAAAGTGAGCGTCACACTTGGCTAAGTCTTTATTAACGCTTGGTAATCGGTTGTGTCTACCTGGTAGCACCTGTAACACTCATGTTTAGTATTCTTCTTAGTTGTTTGATTCGTCTTGCGGTTTAAATCGCCAATTGAAACAAAAAGCTGCGCTTGATTGAACACGATGGCATGCAGCAGGTGCGTTATGCATGAAAACGCCCTCAAATAGGTGACATCGACGTGTTCACCAAACAGGTGAAAATCACTGCAGTGAATCAGCATCATTGTTCAACAGGTAAAACGCACACCATTTATATTTACCACTGGTAACGCATTTTGCACTTTGAATGTAAGCAGAATGTGGTTATGTGGTTGGTTATGAAGATGCGATTTTAATTTCTTAATTGGATATAATAATTATAAATAATATTTGTAATTATTAAGAAACATTGTTAAATTTTAGTTTAAATTAAAGCCAAATAAATAGTTCTTTGATTGATATTATGCTTGTGTTGAAAACTCTGACTTGTTTTCGACTTTTTTTGCAATTTTGTTAGATTTTTTCAAATTAGTCACGAAGAACATAAAATGCCAATAACTTTATCTCATAATACAATAAGCATTTTATTAAATTGTTTGTTTCTTTAATTTCACATTAAACTTGGTTTAATGGGCTATAAAATCCTGTTGCACTTTTGATATTTTGTTGGAAAACAACGAAGTTATGATTATTTTCTCTGTTTGGTTCATTTTATAGATTATTTGGTTTAACCTACAAACAATTATTTAGAATATAATAATATAAAATGTTTCTTATCTAATTCAATTTTCTTGGTGGCGATTTAAAGTTACTTAAACCCCAATCACTTCGATACGTCGAAAATTTCTTCGAAACTTAAACTTTGAGGAACAATTTCTAGACTGGAACAAGAAGACTAGGACTAACAGCACCTGTTTAACCTAATTAGATTAAGATGAGTTTATTTTGACACATAGTAAATAAGTTTTTTTAGAGGTTAAGTTTTTATGGTACAATTATATATACATTTTTGATGTTCCACTAAATGTCTCACCATGTTTAAAGACTGTGAGTGAATTTGAGATGGATATAGAATTTTGATGTTGATAGAATGCTCGTTAGGTGTGGACCTCTACGTTTGCCGCAGATAAACCTGTTTCAATATGTAAATAAACAAAAACGCAGATTTTTGCTACTCTTGCAGATATCCACAGTTTTGTAGATTACTTTCTGCTTTCCAGATTTCTACAAAAATGTAACATTAATTATTATTTGCATATAAACCTAAGATGTCTCCACCAGTCTTGCATTCCACCATACGAAATGACTCTGTTTTACTTACGACGCTAGTGCTGTGTTAGAAAGTGACAATATGTTTAATGGAACATTAAGATTGTCCATGAAAGAAAGTAAAATATTAATTTAAGAGTTAATTAGATTGAATTAAATCAAACTCAAAATGTCAATATGCCAAAAATATGTTTCCAACATCAAATATTCAGTGAGTGCTAAAGTAAATTGATATCAATACAATGAATGTCAAACACTTTGTAAGCAACATCAACAAAGCACTGTTGCAACCGAAACTACTTGTTAGCAGTCATAAAACAAGTATAAACTAAGTAAAAATATCTACAGCCAGTTATTTTTTCCACCCTTGAAGCAACAGGTTCAACTTTACTGCGCTTCTACGCCCTCCAACACGTAAATCGTGACAAGACTTTTTATCCGTATCAAATTTCACCAACTACTCAATAACTACATCTCTCCTGTTGTCTCCTGTTTTTATTCTATTCAGCTTCTTCAGCAACCTCCCTAAATTCCGAACAGTAGTGTCTATGTCCCAGCCACTTTGCGCCCTCCCCAATAGGCCTGCATCCGGCTAGTTGCGTTAGTAATGCCTCATGTACGCCGCTATTATTACTCGCGCAATGTTTGCACTTACAAGAGCGGCGCGCAGTTAATGAAGATGTAGCTGCCGATGTCACGTGGGAGCCGGGCGAGCGCATTCTTTCCGCATCGCATTTCCATTCGCATTTCGACCTATTGATATATTGCTGAATTGGCAAACAGTCGTTGCGCTCCGTGATTCTCTAGGCGGCGGCTATTCACGCCCCATTATTCTTTGGCTAAATGCAGCAGGAGTAGGAAGGTATCCGGAAGCCGGAAGCAAACAAATGTTTACATCGACATGAACATGTATTTTGGACAAGAGTTGCAAGTGAATGATGAGGGGGAATTGGATTGGTGACCAATGATGAGTTGTATGCAAGGAAAATTACTTGTAAGTCCAAGGTATATTTATATTTCTTAATGGGAAAACCATGAAAATGTTTGGGATTTAATTGGTTTTAAATCAGTAGTAAAAACATTGATTTCAGTGGAAAACTGTTCAAGTTATTATTGGTTTTGTAGTTACTTTACTTTGTGTGTTGTTTTGTTTTTATCTTGGAAAATTGCTTAGAACTCAGATAATAATTAAGTCAATTAAATAGTTTTCTTAATGATATAATACAACGAGTCCTACAATTAATATATCCCATATTAATGGGAGAAATACTTAAAATCATTTATTCCAACATATTCCTTCCATCCTGGGAAAAACAAGAATCCTACTTAATAATAAAGCAGGAAATTTTGTTGAGCCCCGACTTGAGTTGAGGGGGCGGGCAGGCGCACTTGCATATCATCTTAAAGTTTAATTGAGTCTTTGCGCTCGGGGAGGAAGCGACCGAGATTGCTTGGGGATTCCCCAAGGAGGCTGCTGAGAGCGCCTGCTCCAACACCCGCCGACACCAGCTGCCTCCAACACCATCACACACACTAAGCTATGCGCATACAATAGCCGTCTTGCTGGTAAATCTAAATCAAAAAAAAAAAAAATCGAAGGTAGGATGCAAAAACGAATTATGACAGATCAAAAACCAACTTCTTATCACCCTCTAGAGGGGCGCGGCATAATTAGTAAAGATTAGATTTGTTCCGGGTCGGCGGAAAGTACGCCATGTTTAAGGGTGGCCCGCGGGATCTGAACACGACTTCCACCTGCTAAAATATTAGAGATTTGTCTTGAGATTATCATAGTAGAAATTGCCGACTTCAGAGCCATCTCACATTTGCGGAAGAAATTGCACTACTTCTTATTGGATCATAGAGAGGAAAGAAAAT
Source organism: Ecitoglossa quadriceps (assembly GCA_027574925.1). Lineage (NCBI taxonomy): Eukaryota > Metazoa > Arthropoda > Insecta > Coleoptera > Staphylinidae > Ecitoglossa > Ecitoglossa quadriceps. Next base: position 1,074,853 of record JAODGC010000007.1, on the reverse strand, counting down.
AAATGAAAATTATTATGAAAAATTGATTAGGAAACAGGTGAAACAAGTGACAAGCAAGTGGGCAATTTAAGGTGGTTAGAACAGGCATTTGTAACATGTGGAAATTACAATAGATTTTCACCGAGGAAGAAGGAAATTGTTTGGAATTTAGGTAGGTTTAATTTTAGATAAATCAATTTTAATTTGGAGCATTAGTTCGGGAAATATGAACACGTTTGTAGTGTATGCTTCAGTTTCAACCATGAATTGTTGTTAATAACTATTAGATTAGTTGGTTATAATTTGTTTCTTAAGTGTTATCTTGTAGGCAAGTAAATTCTAAATAAAATGTTCTTTTCCCCAATCTAATTGGATTGTAATTGTTCAAGTTACAAGCAAATTTCGTTCCGACGTTTATCACCATTCCAATAACTGCGCGAACTTAACCTCAAAAAATAAAATTTCATAGTCTTTAATTATTTTAACGGATACAAAACATTCTTATTTGGCTTAAATGATATAAAAACCAATATATTTCGCAACCCCAATGAGTGGTTGATATGTTGTAATATGATATTTTAAGCTTTTAATTGGATCACACAAATAAAACTCCCACAATCACGCACAGATTGTGAACGAGGTCGAGCGGACGCCCTTTGTGGCATTGTGGCGTCAATCCGGTTGGGAGTAACATGATAGCACCCCTGCTGACATTGTACGCACCCTGTTAATGTGCGTGCACGTGATTGCTGCGTCGCCATTGTCTTTCCATCCGTCAGACTTTTTGATCCGTCAGGTGATTGACAAGAGTTGAAAATAGCTGCAGACGCGGTGGGAAAGCAGCACTGCAAGAAAGTTGCGGACTGCATTCGGATAAGTTTTAATCCCCGGTTTAACCCGCCGGTGGCCGCGGCGGATGTTTGCCTCGAATCTGTGGAGATGGGAGGCGGTGCGATGGCGCGTTTTTGATTGCTCGGGTCGGCCAAGCGCGCTCCCCGCGCGACTATAACAGGGCGTCCGGAATGGCCCTCCGTACACCCATAATGCCACTGCTAATGTTTTCTACCTTCCGCCACGGCGGCGGAAAAGACCAGTCTTTCCGACCTTTCCAAAGGAGGAATTAACCTAAGGCATTCGGATGCTCGTAATTAGAGCTGGAGCGCGCTGGTGGATTACCCGAGGTGATCGGAATGTGGGCCGATTAAAAATGCCAAAGTAAAATGTGACTAGTCGCAAGTGGGAGTAGGGCAAGTTTGAGGTCATGTTGGTCTGCTGATGGAACACTTCCAGACGTCGTAATGCACAGTGTTGGTCTCAGGAGCGAGAAGGCAGCGTTGGTAGGAGGAGTGGTAACGCGATGAGGGGCTTGTAAGTCGGCGTTGTTATTGTCGGGCGAAACAATGCCTCAATGGGCCCGCAGAGAAGCCGATATTGCCACAAAACAGCACTAAAGTTTTGTAGTGCGCGCTCGCGCTCCAACTATGACACCTCAGCTGGGAGCCCACCTCAGGGACGCGCTTTTTATTAGACCAAAACTTGGCATTCATTCGCCCAGCGTTCGGATTAAAGTCTGCTGGATTCAAAATCGAAAGCCTGCCGGCGGTTTTTTAGCGCGACCAACACCGCCACCGTTGAGAGTTTATGAAGGCGCGCGTTCTGCTGGGCCGGCGATGGGCCGTTCGTCTGGGGAGCAATCGGCCCGCCGTTGTATTACTGTCTAATTCAATGCATTACTGGTGCCTTGTAACTGGTCCCCGGGTGCCTATTGCGTTCGGGGTTGGGCGCGCTTCCGCCGCCGCCATTGCCGCCGCCGGCCAGGAGACGCACGGACGCGGAGACACAGAGACGCGCGCGTATTCCGATAAACAATAAAGCGGAAAGCGAGTGCTGCGAGCATATGTGTGACAAGCGACAACAACGGCGATAACGAAATCGAAAATGGGAATTATAATTTAGGGCGCTCTATGGTTTGCACCCAGTGGGGGAGAGACCACATAGTGGCAGTACAATGAGAACTTGTGTGTTCGTTTCCGGTTCATTATGCAAGAGGTATGCGTGAAACAAAAGAATCACGCGATGGGAGAAGTAGGCATCTCAATACACACGTGTGGAGAGAGGAAAATGGGTGACGGATTAACAACGGATCAGGATGCATTGAAATAGATGAAGAGAAAAGAAATTCACAAGTTGAAAATAATATCATCAGTGTTAAAATTACTTCAAAATATATAAGCATTAAATTGCAAATATGAAAATTTCTGGCAAAATGAAAATATAATAAAAAATTATATTAGAATTGAAAACTGAAAGTCAGAAATTATAATTTAAAATAAAATTGTTTCATAATTAGTGTAAAATTGGTAAAATTAAATTAATTAAAAGGCGTTATTTCTGAAATGTGTTCTTTAAATGTAGGCAACTCAATTCACAACAATGAAAGTACACTGGAAATCAAAAATTTCAAATTTTTTTGCAATACAAAAAATGAGTGAGTTATTAGAACTTTAAAATTGGAAATTATCAATTTCAATCAAAAATAAAGTGAGTCGAGCTCATTTTATATTATTTCTATCACCCAATTGTAGATTTCAAATATTGCCAACATTGTAAATAATTTAAGTCGTGAATATTTTGTGAAAAAAAAACAGCAATATGGTAATCAACAGAATGGACTATTGACATATTTATGAGATGTCAGCATGAGTCGTAAGCACCACATATGCACGTCCCCCGACTCCGTATCGGAATCGATGGGCCTGCAGACATGAACGACCACCCGCTACCGCCGCTCGCAGCCAGTTGCGGTGTCACAAAGTTTCAATTAAAGCCGGCAGCACCCGCCGCTGAAAATGCGCGACCACCCAGCGCGGCCGGACGTAACAACACTTTACACTTAACATGTCCGCGAGACGCGCCACGTTTTCCACCTCACCGCCAGCGCTTATAATTAACGCCCGCCTAATGCGCGCAAATGCGCGCCGGCAAGTGTCATGCACTTGTTGTTTAATGGGCGTTTATTAATGTTGAATGCATTTCGGCGATTTCGCGCGCGCGCGCCCCCTGAAAATATGCGCGGAAAAGCGCGCTCGCCGGCGAGTTGCATGCATTATAAATGCGCGCACGGAGGCGGCGTTCCTTATTACGTATTCCACCGGCAGGTAGGTGAGCAGCAGTGGCGGTGGGGTGACGCTTCTCCCGGCGGACGACCCTTCACACAATCTCGGCGTGCAGGTCGCCAAAGTTGAAAAATGAATGCGATTTGAATGTTGCACAACAAGCTCTACATTTGGTTATGTTGGGCAAATATGTCACAAGGCGGGCGATCATTAGATGTGTTTAGAATTGAATATTAAGCTTGAAGAAGTTGTAATAGTAATATAGTAAGATAAATAATTAACAGATTCAGTTGCAAAACATTGACAGAACAACTAATGCAACTAATGCCATGAAAACTATGCTAATAAATAAAAAACAAAAAGTCAAATTGGATATAATTGGCCCTCGTATGTTAGACTACCAGTCAAACAATGAAACGCTTGTGTCAAATCAAATCTCCCGCGCTGTCAATAATTTCAAACTTTAATTTCTTGAAATATATTGACGATATTAGACCATCAATTTGAATGATAACCTTTTGATAGATACTAATTATTGTAGATTAAAACATAGATTAGCATTGCATACTTTACAAGAGCTGAATCTTTTGTCACTTGTAAAAAATAACATAACCTCAGGTTGTATTGTTATTTAAAGTTATTGCTTGTGGATTTAGAGAGAGAGAGAGAGAGAATATACATTGAAATTAATTATCTCTTGATGGGTACTTTCTACTTCTGCCTGTACACCGCAGGAGTCACAAAACCCAGGCTGAATTAATATTGCATGCCCTGGGACCTTGCGCCATATGACAAAGATCAGTTAGGTTCAAACGTCGAGAAAGATTTGACGCCAAGCCATCTAGCAGTGCAGAAGGGGAAAGCATGTCCACCCTTTGCCTTCTTTCTACGACGGAAAGAACAGACCTTTCAGACGCTTAATTCAATATTTACGATTTTAATGTACTGCTGTCACACGTCACATGTGATGGTAATAATTGTCACAAAAAAGGGTCCAGCACACTTACCATTAAGCAGACTGCCATCGTCATCATCATCAGTCTCTTCCAAATCGTCCTCGTCGTTCTGCTCGTCTGCATCATCTTCATCACAACCATTATGGTCTGCGGCTACTTCATCTGGACTTTCTCCTTTTATATCAAATCCTTCTTCTTTGCTCTGGACCTCGGGACCAGTTGATAGAAGTGGAGTTGACGGTCCGGTTTCAGATTCACCTAAAATTAGTAACTTTATTTATTTTGGTATGGTAACCTAGGTGTTTGGGGATATAAATTTCGGAATAAAATTACTTGTGCAATATGCGCAATATGAAAGTTATGCAACTTGTAGATGGCGTTGGAGCGCAATTCCTATGGGTACGGTATATGCGCAAGGCGGCAGAAAATTAATGTCGTCCTCGGGGAAATCGAAGCTTCTCGTGAGCTGGCGCGCCAACGTCTCAAGCGGCTCGGCCCCGAGTTGCTCGCCGCCTTCAAACACCTTGACTTGTGCAGCTACCCACCTATTGTTTCAACCAACTTGACTGCTTCATTTACTAAGCTAATCTGCACTTGTTTGCAAACAATCAAAAGCCAATGGGAAAAACTCGCTACAACTATTGCTGTTAGCGCTTCAGCCGTTTATCCCTCCTGCCGCTCGCCTTTCTTTTGTTTTCCACGAGGTTGATCTTTCCTGACGTTATTCACTTCTTTTGCAATATGGTGCAGGCATGCTACACCCATGGGAGTTAATTAGGTTCACTGTCAAAAGACGCTCGGACTTGAAATCTTAACCCAAATAAAGTACAAAAAATGACAAAGGCAATTCCGCCACCCCACGAGAGGGCTTTTCATATTTAATGAATAAATGCTTGTTTTACATTTTATTATTATTGGATTTTCATTTTTTATGCGCTCGAGAAGTTTACGTGTTGTAAGAAAACCGGTTTAAAAAGTAACGGATGTTGCGCGCCCAGTGGAGGCGGCGCGCGCGCTTGCGTTTCAGCCTCTCGGGGGATTCGAACTAATCAGAGTTTTTGGCGCTGCCACTGCCGCTGCTAGCATCGCGCAACGGCGAATTCGTGTGAACGTATGATGCGCACATCGCTACTGCCGTCGCCGAGCTCCCGTTCCCAAGGGACCATCCCCGGAGTTGCCTACCGACCTGGGACGCGCAACCAAATGCGAACCTACAGTCGCAACATGCCTGCCGCTGTTATCCTGCTATCTACCGCCCTAACAGGTAGGAGATTATGACGTGTTCTTGCTTATGACGCATGGTAGTTTCAGAAATACACCAAGTCCAATCCTGGACATCTCGCGAAGCATGAGTCCCAAGGGAGTCACATGCTGTCTCGCTCGCTGTCGTCCGCTACTCTCTGGAGGTACGAGTGGTGGCTTTGGAGTCGATGGCGGAGGTGGTTTTGTAGGTGTTTGGGCGCAGCTGCCGCCCTCTGCTCTCGGGGGACGATGCTATTTATAACATCGGCACAAGTTGTGTCATTTTCGGGCAAATTGCAAAATGTAAATCAACCCGTTCGACGAAGCAAATGTTAGGTTTTCTAAGGTCAGAATTGACCAACAAGTTAACTAAAAACGTTGACTAATCTACAGAGTAATATAATTCAAAGACGTTGTCTGCAATGTTTTCTTAAGTCCAACTTGATTCTAACCTCAACACACATGTGCAAATGCCACGAAACTACCATAAACCTTTCTAAAGATAGAAAGGAAATAATTACAATCTCCGACTAATATTCCCACTACCTAATATTAAAACCTTTTTCTTATGGTCTTTCCAAAAAACAGTGCCATCTTAAGATCGTGAGAAGTTCAGCGTTAAAATCAACTTACCCAACATAACCAAATTATACAATTCTTCATAATATAATCTCACTCCGCGTTTAGACAAGTTGCCGATCTTGCGATCAAATTTGGAACATTCCTGTATATTATTCCACGCAATATTATGCTTGAAACAATTTTCCATCTTCTCATTTCTCTATTTTTACCCACTATCATTCTCTAGAGAAAGCGGTATCATCTCAAGCATCTTCAAATAGTTTCTTCAAGTCACTACTCTCAAATGCTAATTAGACAAAGACGGGAATATGACAATTTGCAGGGTGCGGCACTGGCGGCATGCTTGGTTATTTTATCTCATTTCTTATGTATGCCCCGTCGGGAGCGACGGCGGCGCAATTTTCCAATCCCTTCGCAGACTTATTTCCACGTGTTTTTGCTAAGCGCCCGCCATCCGGCTTTGCATGCCGCCTCGCATTGCCTCTTGTGTTATTTAGTTATCCGATACCGGTGTGGATTACCTGGTAACACACAGCGATGCGCAACGTACAAATTAAATTCCTGCAAAAACACCCAGTGTTGAAAGAAAAAGGACATCATCTGCACAAGTGCATTCAAAGCACATAAAGATAATCCAAGAGTATTTTTATTTCTAGGAATGAGGGTTCTGGGGCAATATTGACAGTACAATATGTAGTGGATATTTTCTAATGGACTCTGCATATATTTACTGAAAGCAATGAGAATTATTTTGTTTAGGCTCCTCCAAATTGATCAGTGGGTGCCAAGATCAAGCAAAACACATTTGCGAAAGCAACTCGGAAAGGAAATTTGCGCTATTTGTCTAAAAATCAGTCGCAATCATTGTTATCCGCCACAGCCACAGAGATGAGAGAGGGTGAGTTGAAAGAACCTGGCTAAATCTGCCTCAAGTATTGCTTTATAGGTTATCTTCGAAACTGTAAGTCATCACAAGTCCTATCAACGTAATTTATCTCTCAAGTATTTTGTTCCAACTTAACCAAGTTTAAATATAACCTCACTTAATTTCAAGCATTCCTTGAAACACTCCACATCCTTTTCTTTGTAATCTTTGGGGAAACTAACATCATCCGAACCCCCCTTAGGTTGTTCCCAGTAACTCCAGCAGATATGAGCGGATATTGTTAATAGACAATGCACTTTGTGCTTTTAGCAAGCAAAGGATTATTTTACTAGGTTTATAGTTGATCAATTTCTTCATATTCCGTATGCTGGATCATCAGATTATAACATTAACAACTTTCATATCAACCTGTTGATTATATTAATTGGTTTCCTAAACTAAACTATTACTTATCTATAATTTACATTTCATGGAATATTTCCAATAATAAAATGCAGTGAGGTATATCTTCAACACAGATTGAAGAAAAATGCAATACAAATGTAAAAGATGCTGAATATTTGATGGTTTTCCACATCTTGCTGTCTTTAGTTTGATTTAATTCAATCTAATTAGCTCTTAAATTAATATTGTAGTTTCCTTAATGGACAATCTTAGTGTTCCATTAAACATGTTGTCACTTTCTAACACAGGGTTGGCGTCTTAAGTAAAACGGAGACATTTCGTATGGTGGAATGTACGACTGGTAGAGACATCTTAGGTTTACATACAAATAGTAAATAAAGTAAAGTATTCCTAGAAATCTGCAAAGCTAAAAGTAATCTACAAAACTGAGGACATCTGCAAGAGCAGCAAAATCTGCGCTACTTTTTATCTAGCTGCTGAAACAGGTTTATTTGCGACAAACGTAGAGGCCCACACTTAACGAGCGTTCCACATACATCCATATTCTATTTCCATCTCAGTTTCACTCAGAGTCATCAGATATCTCAACATATTTAGTGGAACATCAAAATTGCAAAAATTAATTCATTCAAGGAAATTTCAACTTCTTTGGTGTGAACAAATAACTATTAATGTAAATTTAACTATTTCCCTTAAAATCGTTGCAATATATGCAAATTTAGATCTAAATCAGTTCGATTCCTTAGCTTTTCTAACATGAAATATTCAGCAAGTGTCAAAATATACTTATTGCAGTACAATGAATATCAGATATTTCGTAACTAAAATCAACGAAACACTTTATATGTTAATGTTATTTTACAACTAATAATAATGCTGCATTTAGCTTATAATATTGAGAATTTAAGTTTTCTCTAAGGGCGGGTAAGTCTGCTCTTGCAGCACCGTTTTAAGGTTATGGAGAGAAATCATAAATTTGGCAAGATATTGTTAATTTAAATTAATACAACTTAATGAATAATTCATGTGCTAAGTAAAAACGTTATTAGATATCAGTAGAATGAATAAAAACTACAACAGTTGAAAGTAAACTAAGCAATTTCTGAGTCAGTCTTACCCTACTCCATAATTATTTCAGTTAATTTTAATTCACTAATATTTGATTGCTTCCCAGGTTAAGTTGAAATCATCAGAACCTCTAAAATACGTAAAACCACTAAGGACACATGTTATTAATTTGTCTATTCCCGTTTCTAACGTAAATTCTTTCCGCCGCGTCCATATTGAAGTATTTCCCAACAAGACGCGCTTCCGAACTCCCCCAGGAATGTCACTAGGGTTAGCAATGTTAGCATTATCCGATCTTCATCTGCAGGTGCAAAATTTTATTTTATTACATCCCACCACCTGCCATCACTCCCATCTACCTTTATATGCACTTGCAATAAAACGGAATCGGTCCTCATCCAACCTTGAGCCCAGGGATTAACCAAATGGAACTTAATCTTGCAACTACATTAAATGGAAGACCAGGTGGCATTTAAATAGATTTTGGAATTGGTTTACAACCCCACTGAGAGCAACTAGTACCGTAAGGTATTCGTCTGGATTAGAAATTTCAGTCATCTGTTATATTTTTAATGCGTAGTATAGATATTGGTAATTTACGTTTTGGTTTGTTGAGGTTTCGCTCGGAGTTCGGAGACCATTCGGCTGTGTAAGCTGCAAAATGCGCAAATAACTCCATGACATGCGACAGTCCTGACACTCGTGACTTTTCGCACCCCCAGAGAGCGGACCTAGGTTCATCGGGGATTCCTGCTACCTGCAACTCGTTTTTCCATCCCGATGGGATTTCGACGTCCGGCGGTGTGTTCGACGCCGAGCAAATTATACCAGGTGTGAAGGAAATTATTCTGTCGCAGAGGTATTTTTCAAATGTTGCGGTGAGCCAGAAGTTTTACACAGTTTGATTTGTGCCGGGATTACTAAGGTTGACTTCATTCAGAGCCAGTGTGCTTTAAAAATTATATAACTATTTGTAGCAATTTGTATGCGCACGCTGCGCGAGTTAAAGTTTCGCCCGGCATGTACGTGCGCGTTTTTAATTGAAGGATCTCCTCTCGTGTAGGATTTAAGAGCGCGGTGGCGGCGGCGAGCATGCACGTAATATTAGTAGTTTATACGCGATGTGCGCCGCTCGGCGCTGCGAATGTGCGCCCGGAGCGGGCGAAGTATACGACTCCCAAGGGAGCGTATCATGGGAGCGCGCATATTTCCCCGTCCGCCGCCCCCCGCGCGCGCCGCTGCCCCTCGACGCCGGTTCTCTGGGGTACTCGATATGGCATCGACCAGGCCGCCGGCGCGCCAGAGCCGTACGCGAGTAATTCTCCAAAGGCAGTGCCGTCGCCGTCGACGCTGGGTGCGCACCTGGAGTCGCGCTAGATAAATTTTTTATCACGTACCTAGTTTTGCCGGATTCGCCTGCTTCCTGCGTGACATGCTGTTTGTCCTCAGTAGTGGCACATTGCACAGTTGCGGGTGGCGACAGCGGCGCGCGTTTCGTATTTGCCGCCGAACACGCGCGGACGGCGGCGTGCGCGCGAAGTTAGTTGGCGGCGAGCACGTTGTGGAAGTGTTATGGGTTTGACGCAGCTTTGGATCGGGTGCGTGTTGCCGGCCGACTGAACGGCGAGCGGTTGCTGTGATGTCGACGGAGCCGCCGCCACCACCGCTGCCGCCGTCGAGCGCGCGCATTTACGTCTCTTGGGAATTCCCTCTGCGCGCTGGATGCGTCTCCCGTTTTACCTTCTACCCGAATTCTGATATTTCTGTCATAATTAAATGATGATCATGTTCATATACAACTAATCAATTTACTCTTCATTCAGCATATACTCTTATATTAATTACAACCATATTTTAATAATCTAACGCATATTTAGTAACTATGAATAGTGAAACTAACAAAATCATGGTATTTGCTTGACGTAAACAATAAATAAACAACTTTTTATTGTAGAAATATTTATATATTTTGAAGTAAAACACTTTAACGTAGGCAACAATTCAATCAATTACAAAGTGTTCAATAAGAGATGGCACATAATAATTTTTGTATAAAAGGACAAAATATATTTTATAAATATAATTATTTACTAATTAAAATTGTATATTCCTATTAAAAAAAATTGTAATATTTCAAATTTTAGAATTGAATTTGTATCGAACCTATGCAACTTGTTAACCACAAAATATGTTTTACATTGCTTCGGGAAGTTTTGGGTTGATAGCGCCATCACACCGGTATGTGATTTATACTTAACTGTTTCAAGTCCAGTTTTTCCAGTTTCCCGCTTTTCCTCTATCCTTTACGACGGGAAAAGTACGACTATTCGACGCACGAGTTACCCGAACACAGGCCCATATAAATCCATGCATGTAATCTGCCCGAGCGACCCGAAACGAGAGCAAACCAGTGGCAGTTGTCGCTCGGTTGCGGTCCCAGGTCGCGCGAGCTGCAAATCGAACACATCCTAGTTCAAACATCGTCATCTATCATGTTTACCCTGTATTTAGCCTGGTAAAGCACCCTTCGACCGTCTTCAGCGTGTTCACCATCGACTATGTAAGCCTCCTATCTTGTAAAGATGCTGTTGGTTTGCATTGAAGACCCGGACCAAGCGTCGCTCGCCGGGAAACAACGTCGTTGATGGAGTGAAATAGGAATATTGACCTCTAGTAAGTTATATATTGCTAAACTCTCGATTTCACGCTTGCATGCGCTGTTTGTACACTGCAAAATGTAAATAGTGACTGATGCAGAGTACAAATTGCTTGTTGATGTAGTAAATTGTTGCTTCCTGTTGTGATTTCCTTTGCGGTTTGCCTTTTGGAATCGCCGTCAAAACGGCACTACGTACATTAGTAATCAACATGCGTTTATAGACAGAGGAGGCGCTCTGCACCTCCAGCACCACTGCTATGGTCACCATGAACTCAGACAAGGTTACTGCCAAGCGCAAGCCAGAGGCAAGCATTGGATGTGCAAGCAACAGCAGCATTGATGAGCCAGGCTCTGGAATTCTTGTAAATCAACTGCAGCCGCAGTTGCAAACGAATCCTTCAGAAGACTCACCAAATCTCCTATTATACAAAAAGGTAACTACTCTGTCATAAATCACGCAAAGGTACTATTGTAATTATATGTGTTACTTTCCAATAGATGGAAAAAATTGTCGAGAAAATGCAGGACGAAACCACCGGCGTACCAGTACGCACGGTAAAAAGTTTCATGTCGAAGATACCGTCCGTTTTCACCGGCTCCGACCTCATTATGTGGATGCTCAAGAATCTCGGCATTGAGGAGCAAACGGAAGCATTGCATCTGGGGCATTTAATGGCTGCGCATGGATACTTCTTTCCTATCGACGACCACGTCCTCACGGTGAAGAACGATAACACTTTCTATCGCTTTCAGACGCCGTATTTCTGGCCTTCCAACTGTTGGGAGCCAGAAAACACCGATTATGCTGTCTACCTCTGCAAGCGTACAATGCAGAACAAAACGCGTCTGGAGCTTGCGGATTATGAGGCGGAGAATCTTGCTAGGCTTCAAAAGATGTTCTCCCGGAAGTGGGAGTTTATCTTTATGCAAGCGGAAGCTCAAAGTAAAGTTGACAAGAAGCGCGATAAGCTGGAGCGCAAGGTTTTAGACAGTCAAGAAAGAGCGTTTTGGGATGTTCATCGCCCCATGCCGGGCTGTGTTAACACAACAGAGATTGATATTAAAAAAGCGTGCCAAATGAACAAGCCGCCTCTGCAAGCAATTAAAACAATGCAGATTGGCCTCAAAGTATCACCTTCTACGTCGGACACCACAGAGAAGACCAAAGATAATCTTAAGAAGCAGATTGCGTTGACTAAGACGCGTCTGGAGCGGCGTAATATTAAAGTTTCTAAGGTAGCGGAGGCGGTGCTTACTTACTACGAACAGTATTTAGAGTACGATTCGTTTTTCGTCGCACCAGAGCTGCCAAATCCATGGATTGCCGATAGTATTGAAATGTGGGAGCAGGAGAAACTCGCAAAGGACATATCTGCACGACGCGTCAAACGCTGGGCGTTTAGTTTGCAGGAATTACTGCAAGACTCCATCGGCCGTGAGCATTTTATTAAGTTTTTGGATAAGGAATTTAGCGGCGAGAATCTCAAGTACAGTTATTTGGTGCGGTAAGACATTTTACTTATTTATCGCTGGTATTTTATGTCCGCAGATTTTGGGAAGCTGTCCAGGTGCTAAAAACCCTGCCACAGAGTCAAGTACAAGACAAAGTGCAGGAAATATGGACGGAATTTCTCGCGCCGGATGCCAGTTGTCCAATCAATGTCGACGCGCGCTCTTACGATGTCACGAAGAAGAATATGGAGACCCCGGACCGCTGGGCATTTGACACGGCAGCCGTGAGTACCTTAATTACATATTTAGCTGCTGGGGGACTTATACCTTAATAATGCCTTGTCTTCTCTGCAGTCACACGTTTATCATCTCATGAAGGCCGACAGCTACTCGCGTTATCTGCGATCCGAAATGTATAAAGAATTTTTAAACGGTTCCAAGAAAAAGGTGAGCGTAAGTAAATTCTTAGCGAAGCTTATTTAATTTGTCTCGCAACTTCGATCTCAACCAACATATTAACTGCTACTAGATTTCTCCGTACCGTCAAACTCTTGTACAGTTTCTTTTCGATTCTCTCTAGATGTACAAGGACTTCAATCGCATGCTGTTACATGTTCCAGTTGCATTTCTTTTCCATGCTCACCGTCTCCGCTTCCCTTCACTATCACATGCACCTGAATGATTTTTCCTTGTACAGTTGCCCGCCAATGTTCTGCACCTCTCGTTACCTCCATCCTGGTGTTTTCGTTTTTCTCTGTGTAAGTGTGTGCGTTTTGTCTTTCTGTTTCTAGACGTCGGTGAAAGGGATACGCTCGATAGTCTCGTTTTCCGCGCGCAAAGAAACAATCACCTAGTTGTGTGTTGTGGCGAGTCTTTCTCACCCGTTCTCTCACTGTCTCCTGGACGATTACAAAGCCAAAGCGCCATGTGCTGTGCATATTTCGTTGCACTTTGCATCCTCATTTGTTCACGTTCTATTCTCTTTCTGACCAAAATGTAAAGGATCACCATCACCCACTAAAGAGATGCCGGTGCAGGCAGAGCATTCAGAGTGTGTTATTTATTATCATCACATGTGTTTGCCTATATTCACGAGGTTCGCATTCTGTTCGTGTGTCGACGATTATGTTTTCTCTTTATGTATGATGTAAATATTTACTTGTGTGTAATGTAACAAATGTTCTTTGCCATTTTTGAAAATCATGTTGGTTGAGTTTGTTACCTTTTTGTTTTTCTTCGGTGGATTCGATGCGCATGCAAGGATTCCACGCACGGGTGCCAGGATGCCACTCGAAATATTCTATATTTTCAACACTGCCAGTGCAAAACGTTTGTAAAACTCACATCTATTACACTCTTGAGTTGAATTGCATGAGCGTCTGGTTCAGTTCGGCGGTACGTTGATTTCCTTGGCCTGCATTTGTTTAGTTCTGAAACTAAATGCGGGAATGGTGTAGGACAACCCAACCGATGAGATATTGTGAGCAATATTCATTCTTGATGTTATCAAATCTATGAAATTATTGTAAGCGTAATGTTCTATGTACAAAACGCGTTGATTGTTTTACCCATCGGCAGGATGCCGAACATTTGCGCAGAATGCAGAATGGTGGCATGGAAATTTAATCAAAGCAAAATTCGTGTATAGCTGTTAAGTTGCGTAAGGGAGTCACATAAAATCGTAACGAATAAGCTTTAAATGTAATAGCGAGATTAGTAATAATCAGATTGATCATTCGAGTCTGATGTGAGCGGAATATGGCCGCAAGTTCTGAAAGTATACAGGCGGATTAGAGAACAGATATTGAATTCGCCTCGGATTGCTATGCTAAGTGGCCATCAGACAAGAATCGAAACAACTTGTTACGCCAATGTTTATTTGTTTCTTTGAGCCATGATGAGATGTTGGAAGCGAAGCAAATCATGTGAGAATCATAAGACCTAGAAATAGATGTAGACAAAAGCAATCCTTCTGGAAAGCTGCACTAATTAGCAAAGGGACGCACCTTGACACAATTTCATTCGACTTGGCACTCAGTGTACGAATTCAACTCGGCGGCAGGATGGTCCTTGGCACATGGCTATAAGTACAGTATTTCAGAACGGAGTATGTGCGCGTAATTATCACAATCATTTAGTGTATTGTACACCTTGTGGAGGTTGGTCGTCAGAGGATTGGAATTGAATTATAATGGAAACAAATCACCCTTACCCCGCTGACATGCATTCAGCAACACGCCCATGATAAATGTACATATTATACATAATGGTCGTCAAGATTAATGCCAGAAAAAATAAACATTTCCAAAATGACGATGACCTGTGAACATCTATCCACCAGTAAGCTTTTTATGTCTTTATTTGTAAGAAATGTAACAAGTTTAATACCCACTTCGAACGTGGTCTCCACTCGACTTCGCAAATTCATCAAAACGACGGCTCCGGACCTAGCATTTAGTCAAATCCTTGAATTCTTGATAAATACTTGCGTGTTATCGTTATAGGTACGGCAGATGATACATAAGAAACGTCTGCAACGTTAAGTACTATTCTTAAGAATCAGTAAGAATCTATGTTACGTTTATCCTCACTCGTCTGGTCTCGGTAGTCTATGGTGCGAAAATATACAATGCTCGGGTTATTAGTAATTTTCACTACCGTTATCGCAACGGAGACGCGCATCGTCGCGTTGGTGCGTTAACAATATCAAGTCGACTTAATCACTACGGTTAATCTTAAAATAACGTATGGACTTGTTTCGGTACGGTACATGTGTGTTTTCTTGGCTTTGGGTTCCGAACGGCTTACAAGCTAGGGATCGATAGGAATGATGCGAGATTAAAAGTATCCTGTGTGGCTGCGTTGTGACACTCTTGGATCCCATCCAGAAAGTGTCCCGCGTAGTAAACGAATTTGGAATGTTATGTAACTATATGGGACATATTGCTGTAGTTTGTGCGCGTGCAAAGTTAATGCGAATTGGGCATTTCCTCTTAGGTTGACCTGCAAACAAAATGTGGGCACGGAAACGTTTCGTTCATTGCTAATTGCATCCACGCGCACGGTTATCTGCATTTGAGGCAATTAACTATCATTGGAGGCAATACTGTGAGAGGCATTTGAAATTATTGCGATAGTACGTATTACTATATAGATTAAAAGTTTATGTTCGTTGATTTTGATTGCGTATGCATATTTTGCTCGTGTTTGTCTGGAAGAATGTGTTCGTCTCGTGCCCCCAGGACACGCCGAAAATTAAATTGTGCACAGCCTTTTTGTCATCCTTCTTTGCCCATAAACAAACATCTGGATGGATGCACGCGGGCATCAATATAGATTATGTGCGAAGGTTACACGATAATAGCCTTGAGCTTCAGTATGTTTGTGTTGTTGTACTTGCTGGTGTCCACCGGGTGGGAGGGTTCGTTTTTCTTCGTTTGCGTGTGCCACACTAGGATCTGAAAGCAAGCCAACGTCTACTCAAGATTCACTTCAATCTACGCTTGAATCCTTGAATTACCTTTGTACACTTATCGGCTAATAACTCAATCTCCTTCGGCTCGAAGGGATGTAGGCTCTTGAGGAAGCCGTCTTCCTCGTATCCGGGTTTGTAAGGCATGGTGGCATTGGGGCGGCGGTGAAGAAAGGCTACCGAAATGGCGAAGCCGGCCATGTCCACCGGGAATTTCCTTCCGGCGATCCAACCATCGTAGAATCCCGCAAATGTCCCATTGCGCACCACTGGAGAGCTCACGCCGAGTTTAGTAATGAGCCCTACAGGGAACATGGACACTCTTCGCGTATACCGCATCTGCAATCAATTGGTTCAATGAAAAATTCAGAGATTTGTGCGGTCTCGTCGCGATGGTTATTGATTGAGCCGCCGCCGCCGCTCGCGATTACGTATTGCGGCACTGGCAATCTGCCAACTGGAGATCAGAGCTGCAACAAACACTCACCTCTTCGAAGATATCCAGATCATAGGTGTTATCATCATCCGCAAAATAGAGCACGCCGTCCTTTGCATTCTCTCGGATCCACTTCAGGCCTTTGTTGCGATTGGAAACGCCTCGCGGCTTGGGGCCTTTTTTCTTCTTTTTGAACTCTTCCGGCATTGGAGCTGCACAATACAATGCCAAATGAGCTTCAGAACTACCGTATGTCAATGAAACATGTACCTATGAGGTGCGTGTAAGGAATGCCACTTTTCGCCAAAATGGCTTCCACTTTAGGAGACTCAACTGTAGCGTCCTCCACTACTATCCAATGTAAGTTGGGCACCAACATCAAAGTGTGGGACATACGAGTTAACTCCGCAACCTGCTCCGGACGTGTGTAGGTGGGCGTAATGATATACAACATTGGTAACTTTGTTTCCGCAGTTGATGTGGGACCAGCCATATCCAAACGCTGCAGCAACCGGGTGGAAAGTTTTAGACAAGTTTGAAGCAAGTATTCATAATACCCATACTCTTGCTCCGGATTTGATGGTTTCATGCACCAGCGAGTCATTTTGGACACCGCGGTAACGCACAACAACTCCCTCGAGTGCGTTGCCATCGAAAGCTATGTTGCTGGACAGGCTGAACTGGTAGAGTATCACAGACACGCCAAGCAAGATCAGGATGTACATCTTCAGAGGCAGTCGCATAGTTGTCATCTTTGCAACTCATAGATAGCTGGTGGTGGTGCTGCTTGCGGTCCGAATAACAGAGATAGTGCATGAATGGAGTGATAAAAGAGTGAGAATAGAGTTGGTGGTAATTATGATTAGCATTATCGCGTAGGATACACCCACGGAATTTGCCTTGCTTGTTTAAATTAATTGCTAGGCAGGAGGCACTTGCTTTTCCGATTGTGCTTGTGCTATTTACTCGCGTTAGGCAAAGTTTCCTTGAATATAGTTATAATAGCAGTTGGTTATTTGATTGTTTTCTAATCATGGCAAGTTGACTTTGGCAGAGTGTCCTAGTGATCTAGTGTTACAAACGAGTTGCATGCTGCAATTGTCGGGCTATCATCAAATCCGGCCCCGATTTGCATAACTCCATCCATGATTATCCCACAATAGATGTAAATTGCTAAACGTCTAACTCATCATAGACTAAGAGAGTTTACGCGCAATTGTGCCTTCGAATTTGTTGTCATGGTCACGAAATTCTTTAAATTGAATTAGTAAAATCATCATCAACTATGGCAAACCTTAAAGGATATTACCTTGCTAAGACTGTGTCACAATCTTGAACAATAAACTGACTGTTTGTCTGGCATATCCCTGCGGATGTGTTGCGAAGAGTGGTTTCGGCTCTTTAGTTCGATGATCACGTTTTGTTTTCGGTGTGTCGTCACATCGCGTACTAAACGCGAGCACGGCCGTCGCGCCGCCGACAGTGGCACTGAACACGGCACGGTGACGTCGCTCGATAAAACGATCGCGTTCGACGTCGCGACGCAGGCTGGTGCAGCCACCGAGGGTAGTAGAGCAGTGGGAGGGACAGTGTCCTTCCTGCTTCCCCAACAAGGGTAGTTGGAGGTGTGCAAAGTGCAGATGGAGTTGTTCTCACTTGGTACCATTGAAAGTGTATTATCTCAGTCGTAAATTAAGTTTTATGTATTTACTCTAACTTGTTTTATGGTGACGGCAATATAGATTAGGTCTTGAAATGAGTATGCGACGAATTAGAACGGTAAGCATGCAACATCAGCGTACGTACAGATATCAAATTGTATGCATTGTCGTGAACATTTCATTGTTTTACATGCCAGTAATGAAGCTTCAACTTGAATTCAAAGTATACGAACGTATTGAACATTTCCTAGCTTCGATTGTACCATTTTTTGTCTATCAGAACGAGGGCAACAATAGGCGCACAAGTTGGTTTAATGTTTAAAACATGTATTCCTTGGCAGGAATTTATTTGTCGCTTCAAGCGTGGGGCTTTTTAGACATTGCTCACCAAATAGTATTTCCGAAGGTTTCTCCAAGTATTTGAAATAACGTTCTAATAAATTATTATATAAGTGGGTTTTCATTTTGGAAAATTTTCGTATCGGCAAGAATGTCAATAACACATTGTTTCATAAATATTTGTAGAATTTCACATTCAGAACTACCTATCTACAACTATTTACTATTGAATATGTTTAGTGTCGCCATTTACAATTGCATTATCCTCGGCGCTTATATTTACAATTTTCGGATATTTCAGCGCTACTTCGTCATGGCTAAGAAAATCCTAACTAAATAACATCGAGACCGTCCGTAAGTATCTTCAGATATGTTTACAGGGCTTAAAACTATATTTACTAAAAATGCAAGTGCGTTGCTGCTTGAACGCAAATAAACGTAAAATACGTATTTTTGTTTCCTTAAGTCGTAAACAATGATGCAATTGCAATCAAGTTAATTGAAATAAGTTCACTTTTAACCAACCGTACATTAACTCTATTGGTAAGAGTTCATGTAAAATATAAGTATGAATGTAGTTAGAAATTATTGTTTGCCTACGAAATTATTAGTTCAGTTTATAATGCATTGTGACACAATATATTCATGGATTTTATCGCCTGCAATAAGTGTGGATGGCTCTGCGAATTAAAAATAACAATTGAATTATAATAAGTAGAATATTACATGCTTGTGAACAATCATTAATTAATTATAATAAACATATTGCAATATATCTGATAAGAAATACGATTGCAATTGCTTTTTCTTTATGAAAAAAGAAGGACTTTTGCATATACAATAATTTCTATTAAAGGATGTAATTCCTTTCTAGCCCTTAGGGTATAGGGTTCTGAAGCAAGATGATAGTTTCCGCAAATTCCTTCTAACTCTCCAGCTTTCCAGTCATAGTTACTCCTTTTTTGTTTTCTTGTTTTTCTTGGTTTGCCCCGTCCTTGCATTTATACTTCCCATCCTTGCTTTGCTACAATATTTTGCTATTTTTATTTCTGCAGAACTTGCGTAATATAGGATTTATCCCAAATTCTGATGTTATTAATGAAATCGCGCATTCTAAAACTTTTTTTACAACGTTGTGTCATTTTTTTCTGAATATGTTTTATTTAAACCTCATATCAATCATAATAAGCCATCACATTTCTGATTCCATCGCTTGGATATGGTGGTGGTCCATATCTTGGATATGGATATACAGTATATGCTGGTGGAGAAATTACGGGTGCAGGTGCGATTGCTGGAACTGCCACAGGTGCAGGTGTAGCTGGTGCTCCAAGTATACCAGTACCAATCACACCACCTACACCACCACTTATATTCCGAGTAGCACTGTCGTTAATAAATCCACTGACGCCAGCACCAAAGCCGAGCCCCTTAAGGATGCCAGGGATAATTTTGCGACCAGTCTTGTACTTATACTCTGAAGAAATTTATAATGCAACATTCGATTATTATTTCATAAAAATGAAGATATACCATTATCCCAAATGACGCAACAAGTTCCAAGAGTACCATAATCGTCATCTTTGTCGACACGGATTATTTCACATCTTTTACTTGTCACAGCAGCAAATAGCGAGGCAACCAGGAAGTAAAGATGCAGGAACGCCATATTGGACGATGGTGGGTTCAAGTGGACTCAACTGTTCCTTGCGTGGCCTTTTATAGCACAAGTTTAAACAATAAATCGATTTTTTGCAAATCATCACTTAAAATTGTAATAAATTATTAAGGCGTGAAATTTCCAAATTGCTCATTAAGCGATTCAAAGGAATATAGGAAACAATCAAGGCATAGAATAAAATCAAATTGTTAATTAAGAATTACTAGCACAATGGATAATTAACTTGTTGGACACAGTTCCCCACAAATCTACATTCACATAGAATATTTGAAGAAGCAACAAAGAATTTAAAGTAAACATTCGACTAAAACGAGTGAAAGCAACACCTACATCTGCCCATGAAGCCAAAACATAAGATATTTTTGATAGGATAGTCAAAATAAAAACGTCAAACAATTAAAACACCAATACTTATTGTAAAAGCACAATTTCTTGTTTTCATAAATTTATTTATGAATTTTTAAGAAAAAAAAACACTAAATGTATGATTTATTTCTTTGCCGCAGCGGCGGCGGCTTCATCTTCACGTTGATAGTTCTGCAAAACCTCCTGCTTCTTGGCAGCGATACGCTCATTGCGGCGCATTCGCGCTTCCTTCACCTTTTGTCGTCTGGCTTCAGCCTGGTCCTTCAACATCTTAGTACGCGCCTTCTCTGCTTTCTTCTTGTGAATGTATTCCATCAAGACACGCTTGTTCTTGAACACGTTACCCTTCGCCTTCATGTACAGCGCATGGTACAGATGTCTGTCGATTTTCTTGGCGACACGGTACTTCTTAAGAAGTCGTCGGAGGACGCGCATACGTTGTACCCACAATTCTTTCTGTGGCATGCGAGCATTTGCTGTACCTTTCCTCTTGCCAAAACCACAATGCCTTCCCTTGCGACGGGCCTCGGTATTTTTACGGACACGAGCGCGAGAGTGGACTGCTACTGGTTTCTTGATGATCAGACCATCCTTAATCAACTTACGAATGTTCTGTCCTATAATGAACAATTATTGAATCAGTACACAACATTTCGCGATGTGAGTAATCCTAAATACAAACAACATACTGGAGTTAGTGTTGGAAATTTCAGTAATTTCATTGGGGTCCAACCAGACCTTTTTCTTGCCACATCTCATCACAGAGGCTGCAAGCCTCTTCTGTAGTTTGAGCGAACTGTAATCAAAACAATCGCCATATTAACAAATAAAGAACACTCACAAATAACTAAATTGGAACGGCAGCAGAAAGCCAAAGTAGCTCGTTTCTCTAAAATTTAGCACAGCTACGTGAAACACAGGTTAGGTTGAGAATCAACACATCATGTGGTGCAACACTTGACAATTGTTCTCGTTTTTGTTAAAATCCCAGACCATATCGCACTAATTAGGTAATTTCACGTTGTGCAATAAAGCTGTATACAATTTGCAGTTTGATTCTTTGAACATAAACGTTGTTTTATACTTAAATAAAGTGTTTACCTCATGCTTGCGGCGTGCACTCGTCGTGTTGCCAAAGTAGAGACCGATTTAAGATGGCAGCTGCAGAGAAGTAAACTTGCGCTAGTCAATTGAGTGTCATTTTTAAAAATAAAATTAAACTTAATCAATTATAGGCAAATATAATAGCAAAAGTGAAGAAAAAATAATCATTTTCTTAGTATTAAATATTTGAATAATTTAATTTTATGATTATAGAAAGATATTTAAATAAATTTTGAAATTTTCTGACTAGCATCGTACAAAAAAACTGATAGTGGCGCCTCTATAAAAGAATTTAATATATTTGAAATCGTATCGATTTCAAAAGAAAAGTATTTTCTTCGACTTTGTTTTGAAGGAAATACAAACTACTATACATGATAAAGCATAAAATATTTATTAGATTAGCACAATAACAGTTGCGGAGATTAAATTTTAGACATACCATATAACAATATTTCATAGACAGTAACAAAATATTTTCTTTTTGTTATATTGATAGTATATTTGTATAAAAATAGACCTGTATTCTTGTCCATTATTTCTCAAAGAATATCCTCGCACTACTGAAGCTATAATACAGTAACTTGAATTCCTAGAAACAAAAGAAAGGAATTTTAAGAAAAGCAGGTGAATTGCACTAAATATCTTACAGTTTCAATGGATTTGATACGTTTTTCAGTTAGTGACAAAGCCTGCTGCAACTTATTGTCCTCTTTACTCGCTTTGGCTCTCTGCTCTTCCAATTGTTTCCTCTCCTGAAGTTGTTTGCTCCACACTGATTGAAACCAATGCAGTGAATTCAACTGACTTCCTTGATCCAGTAACTCAACAACATAAGCAATGCCCATTGCAAAACCATCATCCGTAAATGCACTTCCGTCTCTGTTATTCTTATTTAAACGTTCCTTGCAGTTTAACAAATATTCCACATAGTTTATGGTCAAAGGTGGAATGATAATATAAAAGTTGCGCAAGTGGAGGTTTTGTGGATCCCTGAATACTGATGCAAATGCATTTATCAAAAGCTGAAACATGAAAGTGAATACTTAGCGCCACCAATAAAATAATCTAAAATTAACCAACTTTGAAATACTCGGTGGCTTCTTCAAAGTTATCCGCCATATTGTTAATCTCCCGTTTCAATTGCTGAGCAGCTTGCTTAGTTAAATCAGGAAGTTCTGCATTTTCAATACTTTCATTCAAAGCATCAACTGATTTTAAATCGGGAAGGAAACATGTTCCATCTGCTACACATCTCTTACCACCTGACCGGATTAGTCTTACATATCCCATCGCATTGCCAATTTGAGTGATCAATTTGCGGAATAAATCCAAGTAAGTTAATCCAGTTTCGTTCAAACCTAATTTTCTTATGCCATGGTTAAATGCATCCGCGCGCGAATACGGATACATTTGATTAAGTTCGGCTTTATGCTCGCTGAAGTAGCGCAAGTCCTTCAAAAGTCTCGACTTAATCTGCTCATCATACATAAACTGAGAAAAAGTGTAAAACTTATTCTGCAAGAATTGATATGTAAAGTTTACTGTGGTGCTCATGATGCCAATGCCATGAGTACGTATTGAATTTGCCACATGCGAGATATTAATTGTGTTCAAATGCTTATTACTGCTGCATTCCTCAATGAAGAGCTGATTATTCAAGTTGTACATGTACTTAGACACGAAAACGTTAATATTGCGCATTATTTCCAACACATCAAGGCCCTGCTCTAAGGTTTGCACGGGTAAATTATCTTCGACTGTTCTTAGACCGTATTGCAAAACCGCAAGCCGGCGCATTTCACCATAAGTGCGCCAGTCATGCAGGACAACCGTTGTCAAGTTATAAAACATTGTGCTGAGATAATGTTCGATGTCATGACGCATATTGATGTACGTGTCTGAGAATAATATTGGCAGCAGTTTCTTGCAGTTGACGGGGAGAGATGTTTGAAACGGATTTAGCGGGTTGAGCTGCAGGTGTAAATGGGTTTGGTGCCGAAGATTTGCTTCAATGCATTCACGCATTGGCTCAACGAGGCTTTTATCGACGTATTTGTCGGCGTTTTCTCGGGCGGTGATTGTTAGGTCAGTAGAATGAGAAAGTGCAGCCAAGAGTAGCTGTAAAATAAATTAACATGATTGAAATTTAATTTAGTTTTAGTTAAATCAGTTGTACTGACATAAGATCTTGTTATATCTCCTCTACCACTTGACAGTTTGTCGAAGTAAACAGGAAACAAAACTTGGTGCCAGTAAAGGAATGAGCAACTAGTTAATTTGTTTACAATTGGGACCAATGTGCTGATAAATTCCAACTTTTGCAGAACACTTCGTACTTCGGCCAGGGAATCAATATGCAAACCACTTGAAGATAAAGCCAGTTTGGTGACAAGAAGTCTTTCAGTAGTATTGGGCCCTGCAAAATAAAACATCGTTTTAAATTAAACCTAAAAAAGATGAATTTACTTTCAAATATTACCTTTGAGTGCTTTCTCAGCCACAACTAACGCAGATAACACATCTAATTGCTGTTGCTTATAATTTTTCTCTGCAATGAAACTTTTCTAAAAGGCAAATGTGTATTGATTTATAAATTTCAATGCGTCAAAGTATAAATTACCTTTAAATTAGCGAGTAATGCCAATATTTTATGAGTCAATTGCTGTGATATCAAGGAAATAATGTAGGAAAGTGATAAAATACTCCTCCTAAAAACAAACTGAAAAGATACTAAAATCTCAACCATTTTGCATAAATTCAACAAAACAGATTTGGGCATTGGTCTTCCTTCATCTGCATGCAGATTTGTAATCCACTTAACAGTTTCAGATGTTTTCTTGAGCAACTTTATGCCATCAAGTAGCATATTACTGACTTCATGTAAGTCTTTTACTTTGAACTTGCTAGCATCTTGTTTCAACTTCTTTTCAAACAGTATAAACCAAAAACATGCCTGAAAACCATGATGTTGCATTTCATAGAATAGGAAGATAGTATTAAAAAGAGAGATGCTTACTTGCATGCATATTGCATTTGTATCCCTATGTAAATTCTGCGTCCGTTGAGTGATATGTGCTGCTCTATTGGCGTATGATGCCTTGATGTCAATTACTTTACGTAATGCTGGTATATGGAACATAAGGAATTGCTCCGGAAGCCAAACAATATTCCCAGCGAGAACGCAAGCTGCTATCTTCTTATTACACTCTGTAAGACGCTTGAACATCTTCTTGTCGTAGGCACCATTCAAGTTGAAATGCAGCACAAACATTGCATTTACTTTGAGCCACGTCTGCATGTATTGTATGCTTTCATCATCTTTCTCTAAATCTTGAAGGACTTGAAGGAGGTAGAGCGTTATTTCATTGCTGACGTTGCAGCTTTTGATGTCAATGAGAAGTTGTTCATCTAGGCACTTTTCCATTGTCCTCTGGGTAAAATGGAGAAGATAAAGTCATTGCAAAGTCAACATATTTAATTAATACTTGCTTTTACTATCATCCCAGATAACAATGCATCTTCTAGATTAAGAATTGTCTTATCCAGATTCCGTACATCATCAACACTAATCTTAAAATGATGGGAATTATGTAGTATTGCTCGAATTGACCTTTTATACACTTTCCAATGATCATTAATCATATTAAAATGCAAGAGAGAATCAAGTGTGAGCAGACAAACCAACAACTCAGCTAAACAATCCAAAATCTCCTATAAAAATAAATATTTAAATTAAATATTGTTTTCATGGAATTAACTTACTGGAAATGATGTAACACCACTATCACTGTTGAACTTCTTTCCAATTATTGCACACAATTGCTGTAAAATAAGCACAATCACATCCTGAGTCCTCTTAACAAATACTTGAATATTTTGTAACAACTCAAAGAGATTTGCCATTTGTGGTAAATTTTCCAATCCCTTTTCTTCATCACACTCCCCATAGTATACCAATTCAGTAAAATACTTATCATTAGCTTCAGCCACAAGAAGTTGTGATTCATTGCACACTGAGCTTAAAGTGACCAGTATTCTACTTAAAAGTTTATTATCTGAAGACACCAACTTCAACAGAGATATATCTTCTTTTGGGGTTAGCTAAAAAAAATCATATCAGATTGTGTTCCATTATTTTGTCTTAACAATAACGGGGAAAAACAAGTCTACCTACATTAATTGCAATGGGCTTTATAGTAGAACATGATGGGTACTTTAATTTCTTGCTGAAAATATTAATATCCTCATTGAATCTCTCAAAGAAAGTGCTGTATCTTTTAAGCTGACTCTCAGCAATAATTCCTATTAAATAAGTTTAAAATTAGCTGTAATATTTCAATAGCAAGTTAAGAAATCTTCTTTACTTACGGTGAGTGTCTTTGTTGAATTTCTTTTCAATAATTTCTTTGCTGTCTAACATGTTGATAAATCTGGCTAGTACTAAACATTTCACATATTTCAGGCACCGCAGTAATATTAAAATTAATTAAATAATTTCACAACCAATATTTTGATAACCCCTCAAGGATATATTTTGTACTAACTCGTAGAAAACAGATGATTTGTGCTTTCATAGAACATGGACCAGCACCTGTATTTGACTACTGTAATTTTATATTTAGTTAAATGATAATAGAAACTTATTAATTAGTAGCGAATATTACATCTTCCTTGCTTGTACTCGTAAGATGTCCATAATATCGTGTAGTAGAACACTATAACGTGATCAATATTTCTATACCAAGTTTATTTGCCTATTTGACCTTCTGGGTAGTGGTCACATTAGACATTTCAAATAGCTTGGAATGAGGAACAGTAATGATTAATCCTTAACGCACGGTAGAAAACGACCTTTTTAATTTATAAATAAACGGTAAACTATATAAAGTAATGGGATAAATTGAGGAAATTAAGCAACATAAGCATTCATATGTATAAATTCCATTGGTTGAGTGGGAACATATGTGTTTAGAATAATGGTTAATTTGTCATCTTAGAGGAAGATTGAATTAATTACCCACTAATGATGTTCCATTAAATGTTTTGGGATATCTAATGTGCTTGAGTAAAACAGAGAGAACAATTTTATTTGGCTATAAATGGAACGCTCGGACAAATGTGGCCTCTACTTTAGATACAGGTAAACACTTTTCAATAGCTGGATAAAATCTATTGCAAATTTTCTACATTTTTCAGATATTCACAATTTTGCAGATTCCTATAATTGTACAGAATTCTAAGAATAAGGCATATGTATATATATCTGTTCACTAATCCATACTTGTTTGTACTAAGTTATGTTTACATCGACACTTACTTCAGTTAAACTGAAGAAGACAACATGCCGAAAACATCATAACATCAAAGATTCCGTATAGGAATTCGTAAAAGTCGTGGTAGAGACAAGTTTAAATCTTGCTAGCACCTCCGTTGGGAGTTTTAGAGTTAAAACGGTGGATAGGTCTGCATCTTCACGAGCAAAGGGTCCAGCTGTGGTGAGAGGTCGAGTACGGTGTTAGTCTATAATCAGCATGGATACGTAGTACGCTCACAATCAAATACTACGAAATTCTGCATTCGGGCTACGGGGCCAACAGAGAATAAGAATGATGATGAAAATATTAACCCACAAGATTAGTTTTTTTTTAAGAAAACCGTAATTTTAAGGCAAGAACTTTGGCGTTGAATTAAAATTAATCCAAGCATTGAAGAAAAAAATGATGTGAACCATAGATTCATGAAGATATATCGCTCAGCTATTTTTGTAGTTGTACCGAACAGTATTATGCATTTGTTGTGAGGGGTAAATATAATGGATTATCAGTGAAGAAGCTGTGTTTACATTCCCAATGCATTAAAACAATTGAAAGGTTTAGAGATTAGATGATACAATATTGACAAATTCTTGATTTTTTTCCATTTTCTTGTAAGAAATGATATGATTCAATGATATGGAGATATTGTTAAAATGAAGGATGTTAGCAAATCAACAAGATTGCAAATGGATTGTTGCACCATTTTATTTTGTTTCACTTCCGATAATTTTAGATGAGGGGTTGGAAGGAGTGTGATTGGCTATGCAGTAAGTAAAGATGCGAATGAAAATGGTTTACTTTAGTTTGACAAATAAAAT
>JAODGC010000007.1:1012628-1047213 GCA_027574925.1 Ecitoglossa quadriceps | reverse complement strand
TGCAGAAAAGTAAACTATCCAATTTTATCATAGTAATCTTATTATTTATTATAGGAGACAATTGAAGGAGAATGGGAACAACAAAGAATTGTAACTTCTTGTTGAGATTAATCTATACTGTTGAATACTAGGAACCAGTTTTAACGTGAAGATAAGAATTAATTAAGCTTATAAATTTTAAAAGTTTGGATTGCAAATTTTGCTTCTGCTTTGCTCATTTGGTTGCATACCAATGCAGTATTTTGCTTCTTGCTGGAATTGTCAATGTGTATACATATATATTGAATTTTTGATTTAATCCACTTGTAATCGACAGTAAAATAAAATTATTGACCTTATAGTTTTATTCCATTTCGAGGATTTCTCAACATAATAGCAAATCTACCATTGACAAAATCCAATTTCTCGCATCATTTGATTACTTAATATCCCCAATTTATCCAAGTTATAAAATATAGAAAATATGCCATTATGCTATGGAGCCAACGTATTTGTTTCCAACTTGAGGATTATCAACATGGAATGTATTCCAGCTTATCTTATACATAGCTCATAGACATTATTAGGCTGTATTTCCGGCCGTGTTTCAAGGAAAATGAACTCATAACTCATCGTAATAAACCATACAGCTCACGAACAGCATTTAACGTTCCAATTTATATTCAAATTTTAATGTGTGCTTTACTACCACTTTTATTGCGTCATTTTATGCACACAAGTGTGGCCTGTTTTCTTGTGCAATGCTGAAGTACTTGAGTAAACAAAACATTCGCAGTACTTAAAAACAACCACCAAATCGCAAACATACACACTGCATGTCAAACCCTGAGGGTTTTTTTTTAAACAGATTGAAAAGGGAATAATGAGAGGGTGTAATTATTGTCAACCTTGGAGGGTTGCAAAGCTGGACAATAACAATTAATGTACTTGGATTTGTAGAGTAAAGTGGTGCATATGTCGTTCAGGACACTCTCCCTCTGCACGAGCTGGTTCGCCATGTTGTGCAATCGATTTGCGATTGGCATTTCGATTGTTCACGTTTGATTAATGCGTACGGCAGATTTATGACGACTGCCATCCTTTAACATGATTAATAGTAATGGAATGATGTAAATATTGCTGGAATTTGTTTTAATGGCTATTATTTTACTTGCCTTACAGTTTCAAAGTCAATTTATTATAATAATAGTGATATATTGTTTGTACAAGATGCAATTTTTTTATTTCCTGACAATAACAACCAGGCTTCTAGTTGGGAACGAATATGGCTATTAGTTATGGAAATAGTTTTAAGTTTGGGGTAAATATCAAGAATTCGATTTCTTGTTTCAATGGAACACGTAAAATTCCATAAAAATATATTTCAGTTGCTAATTTCCAATTGAATTATTAATGTTACGCAAAGTATTTCTATTTCTATTTTTAGTTTATTAATATTCTTAGCTTAAAGACGTTTTAAACTAAATGAATGCTCTTTTGCTGCCTTTTGGGTTGCCTATCTAATCCCAATGACTTGCATATTTTCACTTAAAAGTGTGAAACGAATCATTATGCTCTGCTTTGACACAAATAAATATACGAGATCTCACTAGGAAACGTTTATCTCGACTGATTTTGATAGATTTCCGCGCAATCAAATCCTATGTTGACAAGATAATTTCATTTTAATCAACAGGGATTACGCAGTATTATATCACTTTGACATATCGATGGAATGGCCTATCGTCAAATTATAATTTGATTTGATATTTTCTTCTTCTAGTTTTATCACAGCAAGGTGTCATATTGTACAAAGTATTTCTAGGATAGGTTTATTTCAGGAATGCATTCATAATATTGGCCTAAAAGATTACAAACTTGATGGATGATTTATCGCAACATTTTGGGTTGCCTACGTATTTCGAATGACATGTAATTTTGTATTCGAAAAAATATTTTGTAATTCAACAGGAAATGAAATGAAAGAAAGTAGTATTCTAGAATGTTTAGATTAAGCTTCCAAAGTTTTTAATTGCTACCCATTAATAAAATATTCGAATGCTTTTTTTTAAGTTGGTAAAAATATCAAATGCAATCAATAGCTTCTCATTCTAATCCATCTTTCTATCATTAAGCTCCATTATTAAAAGGATAATTGATACTTGGAGTGAATTAGATTTCAGTCTTGTTAGAGAACCAACTCTTTCCTCGCTCACTCAATGTAATCATGTCATTGTACACATTGCCACATTCCACAGCTCGCATCCATCTCGCCAGATTGCAGGAGACACAGAATTATTCAATTTCGTTAATGGAATGTCTAAATAAGGCACGACATGATAATAACTCGTGTCGTGCGCTGCAACCTCCATCAACTAAAATCATTCAACTTTATTGTACCGTTGCTTTCGTTATTTGTTTCCCGCAGCCAAATAAATAGCACAAATCAACAACTCCTGGCACCAACGCGACGTTTGCAGCCTGCCTTTAATTAATACTTTATACAATGTTATTAACATTAATCTCTGACTATTACAAACGATTGCTGATTTAATTCCAGATTAAATCATTTATTTAAAGTTACACGCCAATTAAACTCGGGCAGGCTGATGGAAATTAAAAACGAGAAACGAAATAAAACGAAATATGAAACAAAAGTTAATTACGTTATTATAAATGACTTTAATAACCTACTTTTCGAACGACCATTCCATTCCATGCGCTGTCCCTCTCAGCCATATGCTGCAGACAAAGAGAGAATCTTGCTAATGATATTTTCGAAAACAGGCCAAATCAAATCACTAATGCAACTTGTACCTTCTACAAGTAATTTCTATCTCACCTAGCATCATGACTGCATGAAGAAAACAAACATGGGCTTAATTTTTACTTGAGGACGTTAAAATATAATTACTCAGCTGGATCGTGGAGGGGAGGAAGGAAGACGGTCCTCTAATTTGGATGTGTACAATGAGTTGAATGACTTGCACTTTATATTTAATTATGTTGAAGTAATTTATTGCGTTCAAAATGGTGTTTTAAAAAGAACACTAAATTGAGTTTGATCAAATTGTTTAAATGCTTTGAAACAACTAAATTGTCTATTAAAATGTCAATTTTCATAGGTCAGCTGATTTTGATAGAGTTCCGTGGCATAAAATTGTATTTTCACAGAACCGTTTCACTCTAATTGCCCGAATTGGCGCAGTCTATCTTTATCTATGAATATTTTGGTTGCACTGAATAGAATGGCCTCTTGGGTCTACCTTAATTACTTTAATAGACAGATATATATCAATCTGGTTTTAGGATTTATTTAAATCACTAATGCATCTTAAATAAGAGTAATTTATGATTCTCAAATCAGAGTAGATAAACAGTAGTGTAGTAGTAAATAGATAGTGTTAAAAATATGCTAGGGTTATTCTTTAGTTGTGACATTAAAATATGCTTCGTGGAGGGGGAAGATGTCGTTGCTGTCAGTAGCATGCTTTAGGCATGTATGTATCGTGGGCTGCATATTCCAAACGAATAGCTCTTAAATTTTTAGTAACTTGGAAATAAACTATTATTCGATTCTAATTTAGGGCTGCAAATAATAAAACCGAATGGTACTTTATAGAAGTGATTACAATATTCCTCAATAATTGTAAAATCACTTCATATATTTTAGAATTTGTTAATTTACTTCTTTATTTCAATGTTGTTTTTAAGTCTGCACAACAAATCACGAAGGCAACGCTTAATATGTACGAAAGTAATTTGTAACTTTGCAATCTGATGAAGAAACGAAGAAGAGAAATACAAGCTAAATAACTCTCCTCATCGCAACACAAAACAAATTTATTATAAATCATATCTTTATGTGTTGTATTTGTATTGTTTTGGCCGAATTGTTTCCATTCATTTCGATGCCGCTTCTTGCGACGCAACAAAGTTTTATCTTCCGTTTTATTGTCGTCACAATTTGAATAACACCTTATTTATGGCTTGTTTTGTCTTTTCGGCTTGCGTTATTACCAAATAAATCTCCCCCTTTTGCCCGGACATATTTGGGGAAATTTGCAAAATTCCAACCTCAAAACTTTGGCGTGCGCACTGCACGCAAAAGAGTTAATATTTCAATCCAATTTCTTTCCTTTGCACTGCTGTAAATTTGTATTTTTAGCTTCTTTTCCACTGAAAAGTTGACTTTACGTACAGTGTTGCCGTATGTTTCATTTCTGTTTATTTATTATCCGCTAGAATAGAATGAATGGTAGCTGCGAGTGAGGAGGATGAGGAGAGACTCGTTTCGTTTCAATTCGAAAAAGCCTTGACCCAAATACCGGCCAAACGTATTTGAATTTATTATTAGAAATTTCTTTACTCTACACACTGTGGACACGTAGTTGGATGTTGGAATATTGTATTAACTTGTGATATTTGGGACCAATTCACACACATTTAGTGGCTGCTTGGACAAATGGGAACCTTCCTCCAGGGACAACAAATTGATTTGTTTTCGACTGATTAGGATAGCATTTTAAGAGTGCTTTGTTTTCTAGGATTCAGCGGAATATTTTGACATAATTTCCTTGGGAAGTGTTTATATAACATAAATAATTACATGTAGATGGTAAACAACCGTACTTTTAGCTGACTTGATTGAGTTGGTTATAGAGCGACTTGTTGTGAGAACTTCTACTTAGAACTGTCAGCTGTCAATCTGTCATATTCAATGGAGTTGTTTTAATCATTTAATTAATCAGTGGCTAACATTAACTCCGCACGGAATTTATGTTATTAAAATATAAATTTCATTTCAATTGAAAACAAACCAAATACAAAAAGCACTATCAGTGATTAACCAAATACAGTTGAATTTAATGTGGCAAAGCTGTTTTTGGAGAAAAACGAGTTTTTCTCTTCTCTGTGTTGTTTTGTAATTCTCCAAGGCAATTCACGATTTACGCAATCGTAGAAGTTCAATCACTTTCGAATACAAATCTTGTTCTCCTCTCTAAAATAAGTAATTTGATATTTGTTAATTTAAATGTTACCGCTGTGCAATTCTATTGGCAGTTTGATAGTCTCGGAAAGTTGTTGAGTTAAATTTATGAATACAATTTACAACTAATGAACAGGAAAATTGAAATTATCCTTGGTACAAAAGTATAAAATAATTACTTAATTAATCAATTATGTTTGTATAACATTGATAGTTTTAATGAATTTTTAGAATGTTACTTCCTAGACTGTATTAATCAATTCAGCTGATACATATCAAGACTTGCTAGGATTCAACTAATATTTACAAATATTTAAGGAATAAATTCGTATTCATTTTCAGTAGAAATATATGAAATAAGGTTGAGAGCTGCGGAAAATAACTAACATTTTATTTTCATGTTGAGTTCATACTAACATCACCATTTATCAGTAATTTGATTTATTGCCATGTCTGACAATCTCTGGCTAACTTTGACATACCAACTAATCTGAGCGACTTATTTTTTTTTCGTTTTTATTTGAGTCGACTAAAGTGCAAAGTAAGCTAAGCTACCTAATATCAATCCTTGAATAATTACGTTGATTGTATTAAGATCATTTTACATTGATACTTTCTAATTTGTTTATATTTTGAGAACGTTTTCGGTTGTTGCCTTCTTTAGTGTGTAGAATGTAGGCAAGACGCCTCCTAGTGTGAAAGTAAACTTTTCTCAATTCAATAAATATCAGAGCAAATTTATATGGGCGACCAAAACCAACAATTTCTGTCCTGGTCCTTCCAACACTATCCTCAAATTGTTAATATAATTTTGTATGTATAAGTCTCATTTTTATATCCATTAAAAGAAATAATCTTAGTCGACTTAAAATGTATTCTTTTCTAGTTTCATCTGAAATGAGTTTCACTTCCGTTTAAAAATGCCTGAGAATCTTGGTCTCGTTTGTCTCTCATCTAAAATTAACACAAATTCTCTCAACTCGCTTCATTTCTTCATTACTCCGCTTCAAACCACATTACCAACACTAACTACAGAGTAAACAACTACATAGTAGCCAGGCCTGGTATGCTCTCTTCACCAAACCAGTAATTACCTGCACATATAAATTCATCAAGCATGTCCGAATGCTCTCCAATTTCCTTAAATACTTTATCCATTCCGGCATACTTAATAATTCCCGATATTTGTCTCTTGCCACTCAATCATCATTAAAGTGATGATAAATTAAATTTTTCTTTCCCATTCATTAGTGAGCGCAGGAACAAGAAGAACTACTGATTATATTGCTTTTCTGCTGGGACTCGATGGAATCAAAGAATAGTGCTTTGTAAGCAGTTATGGCCATCTTGTCTGCTGTTCTTGTTCTTCTCTTGCTCAATGCGGCCCAATGGCGGTGGGAGAGAGATGGCGGTGGTGGAACATGACGCAAGCAGCTACACTAATAACTAACAAACCTCTACAAAGTAGAGTAGTACTTAATAATAATGGACGTTAATTAATACGTTCTTGATGCGTTATTTATGTAGTTATGTTTTTATGGGTATTGTAATGTTTGTTCGGATCTGTAAAGTGCTTTTAACAATGTATTGAATTAAGGTTTTATTGCTTTTTGTGTTTTAAGGAAATGGGGATTTGAGAAAGGAAAAGAGATTTCTATAGTGAAGGAAATCAAGTGGGGGAATATGGTTGTGCGTTTATCGAGTTGGCAACAGTGTTAA
This sequence comes from Ecitoglossa quadriceps, assembly GCA_027574925.1. NCBI lineage: Eukaryota > Metazoa > Arthropoda > Insecta > Coleoptera > Staphylinidae > Ecitoglossa > Ecitoglossa quadriceps. The sequence continues at coordinate 1,040,525 of JAODGC010000007.1, read as the reverse complement.
ATCCAATGGAAACGAATAATGCGTCTAATGTAAAGTAGGATTGAGTTATGTAACCAGAAGTATTTTTAGAACTTACACATATTTTAAAAACGATTTCAGCCTTGGATAAGGCTTCATAATTAGAATATAGACTTAACATTTTAGCACATGAAATTCCGGAAAGAACAAAACTAGAAAACTTCAAATTATCCACAGTGGCAGTTTGCAAAATTAGTTTACTTGGAATGCCATCTATTAGTGTCTAGGAGTAGTGTTTCTATATTGCTGAAATTATTCATCTTTTCAGCCCGAAAATTTCAATTTTCCATTAAAGTATAAATGTAGTAGTAGTAAATCTAAAATTTATTGAAAACCATTTAATACCATAATTGACAGATTTAGTGCTTTCAATATGAAAATCACGCATTCCGAATCACCAAATTTGAATGTCACCCCACTTGGCGCGCGCACATACAACCCGCAGCCGCAAACAACGTGATTCTTAATGAGATTCTCCCGCATCCATAAATTTCACAGGCCTATTATCCCCTCATCCGCGCTTGCGTTCATAACCCCTAGCCGCCTCTCTCCCCCCCCCCCACAAACTTCGCCAAAACACCAAAACACACCTCATTCCGCAACATTAATTTCATTTCGCAAACACGCCGCCATAAATTACAACACGTTCAAAACTAAGACTTTCAAATATTTGCGATGTACAACTCGTCGTATTTATAAATACAGAACTCCATTAATTCCGCCATTTTATCATATTATCGAAACATAAAAGAACCTCGCTATTGTTTGCAAGTTGCAAGAAATGTAATCCTTGCTCGTAATAATCCCATTGCCTTATTTGTACGACTATTATTATTATATTTCGCACAAAGTTTTTAATCATTAAAAGTCCATTACAAAAGTGATTAAATTCCTATTAGGCGCTCGTCATGGTTGCGCATGCGTGTGTTGCGTTGTGCTGTGTGCATACACACTAGGCGCACGCATACAACACCAACGAGACAAAATGACGACGTCCATTATTTCCTTGAATATTTAATTATCTCGCTTCCCTTCTCCACCTCCTTCCTGGCTGCACCTCATCTCTTCAATCCGTCGGCCCAATCTACGACTGTGTTTCAAGCACAATGTAGTACATTAATAGAGTAAAACAATAAGTGATATTAGTTGAGAGTTCAAAATTGAGCGGATTTCCGCGTTTTCGTGAATATCAACGATTTGCATCTTTGCATCGAGTGGAATGGTTAAAATGTCCACGGACATAATGTATGTTGGAAATAATTAATTCCCATTGTTCCACTTCTTCCACAAATGCACAATCGCATTAGAATTTCGAATTAAATCGCAATGATTGAAATTCTACGCTTGAGAGCGTTTAGCGCTGTGAGTTATCTGGCACTCCTATGCTTGCCAAAAGATGGAGGCACAGAACGAAATAAAAATGGATTATTTGTTGTGCAATCAGAGATTTGATTATTTTCGGCAAAGATGTAATGGTTTCTGGTTGTTGCGAACATTTGGTTAGAGAATGAGATGGATAAGTATGCAATTTTATAGATTAGTAATAAAGAGTTCTAAAGTATAGTCATTTGCTAATAGATAGCGCTGATGTTCCAACAGCCTTGCAATGTTGGAGTAAAAATGTCTGTACCAAGCATCCTTGGGTTCGTAAAAGCTCATAATAACTTGTAAGAAGTTTATTTATTTTTTTATTAGTTGGTAATTAAAAGCCGACAGGAAAGCAACACCGAAATAAGACCAGGAGGAATGAAAGAAAATTAAGCAACTTTTCCCATTTCTCTTCATGGCCATTCTTCTTCTTTCTTTCTTTTCCAACATTTTTTTCTCTTTCAGGTTGAAGTAGTTTAAGTTTAACTTTATCCATCAAACTTGTCGCCTTTTCTCTTTTATTGCATTGCGCCCAGCCCACGCAAGTCGAAAGAGTTTGTTGAAAATAAACAGCAGGCTATTAAAAATGGAAAAAATAAATGTATTTTCCTCCTCTTCCCTATAAGGCTGATGAAAGAAATTGAAGAGAACACGATTCGAAACCAAGCTAATGCAATTCAAACAATAAAAGAGACAAAAATATCGAGTCCGTAATGGAAAATGGGTGGTTGAGGGGCGGCGGCCAAGATGAAGACGAGAGTGCGGCGGTAGTAAGGAAAGGGGGTTAGGAGAAGGCAGAAAATCCCTTTGAATTGAAACACTAAAGCACGCGCAGGGCAATGAGCGGATCCCCGAGGGCGATGTGTACTTGAGGGAGGCCTTTCATGTGCTGCCTCTGCTCAAATCCACTATCGGGCCACGCATGAGCAGGCGAGTGGTTGTGTGGGTGCACATTAGTGTCCTCTGGGAAATTTATCGAACTCTTGCTGTGTATGCGCGCGCCCTTTCGAATTAAACTTAAATCAACGCTAAATATTTGTATTCATATAATCAGGGCCTTTGGTGTGTGTGTGTGGGGGGGTGGGTATGGGGGGGGGGGTGCAATAAAAGCTATAAAAAGCGAGTGTATAAATAAAACGCAAATTGAAACATGACTTTATTGATTTTTGACTTGTGGTGAACGAGTCTCGCGGTGCGATGGGAAAAATAACAAGAAGTGCAATTATTTCTGGCTCTCCTTCGTTTTCTGCAGTCTGCTTCCATTTTCAACTGCGCTCTTCACATTCCCAGCATGAGGGTGAAGGGCCTGCGTGAAGGAGGATGAGGGAAATTTAATTAAAAAGTTGAAATTAGTTTTTGTTGTAATTTTGCATTTTTAGATTTCTTCTCTTTTCAGTCTTCACTCAGCTCGCTTTCATTTATGATCAAAGTTTGAGCTTAATTAATTTAATTCCTGCTTGTTGTATCATACATGGTATGCATTTATATGAATATAATATGATAATACGAATGGCGAAGCTGTTGCAAAGCATGTTAATACCATGCAACCGCATTATCTGGCTTTCGACGAAAGTGATTTTACTCTGAAAAATTAATCACATGAAAGCTATTCAAGATATAATGATGCAAATTTAAATAAGAAAAAACGTGCAATTAACTTGTACGGTGCACGATCTATTATACAAGATTTGATTTGGTTCATTGATCAAATGTATTGATAAGCCATGTTAACGTAGATGTATTGCATCATGGCCTTGTCTTCTCAGTCTCTTTCTCTCTCGGAATGTAGGCATCTCGTATGTTCTGTCTTCTATCAAACCGTACAAGTCATCCAATCTTCGAAAATTAATAGCAGGACAACTAACAATGCAAGAATTATAATCTTGCTGGTGAGATGTCCACTAGTGTGCCTAGAATCTATGCTCCAATTTATACGATTGTGGAAATTGCTGTACCTCACTTAATTTGATTTCTATCCTTGTAACATATCCTTATTAGAGCAAGTTTGCGTTTGCGCTAATTTGCTACAATTCCACTATGTACACTTGATACAAAAGTTTCAATGGAACTGTGCAAAGTGTAAAATGTTTATTTGCCGAAAATTAACAGCACACACACTGCTAGCGTAACATCGGAACCATCCAACCAAGTGCAATCAATCAAAACAAATAGAAACTTTTAATTGACTTACGTTTAATGTTCCTCGCGCGCTCGGTCGTCGAGTGTAGCAAAGTTTCATCAAATTAGTTTATTTCTTGCTCAGTGCCAACTTTTCAGTTTGAAATATAGCGATATTAAAGTGACTTTTTATTTCGATCTTGATTGTGGGCTACATGAAAGCAGCGTGCAGCAATGGGAAGCACACAGAAGCAATGACTTTGGAAAAAAGACGAAAGGTCGACTGGGTCATGAAAACAAGCCATTAAATATATTATTCAATAATATGTGGTAGCTATCATCTCTATCATGTTGTAAGCTGTGTTAAATGTGGTATTTTGTTTGGGAATTTGTGATAAAATTGCATTTGGCGACTCATTTTGGATGGGGAAATTGAATTAACTGAGTTTCTCCTGTCCAAGTTCATTGTGTTATTTTAAATGGAGATAAAATACAAACTAATAAAATTAACATGTTTATTGAATTTGCCATCGATGTATTTTATAGAGTAATATGTTATTTTGCATCTTGTACTAAGTTGGCAAATATGTTTCACGAATATTTTCTAAAATGGTGCCATTCTATGAATTGCCCAGAACAGAGAAAAAATACTAACCACCGCTAAAATCACGATTTAGCCATTGATGTAGTTCAGAAAACTCGTTTAATTTCTTTGTAAATTACAAAAGTTACAACAGTTTTTTCTGCTTACTGCAAAATCGATATTCTTCAATCTTATTTTAACGTATGAATGAATGTTTTTACTACATTCTATGAACAATACATTTACCCAGCACACATAAACCACCACAAAACACGTATTTGCATTCTTCCAAAAAAAATAAAAGCAAATATTCATTCGTCGTTCTAATTTCATTCGAAACTCTTTTAAAATTCCAAACATCTGTAAACACAACCTACGCATATCCTCCCCAGGTGGCGCTCGCCACTCAGTTAGCAACCAATGCACCTTGCACGTCGCGCACCAGTCGTTCGCGAGCCGCCTGGTTGTACGTGTTGTCGCGCCGTGTGCGTCTTCCAGTCCGTCGTATTCGACACGTAGTTACACATTCTCAACCTTCTCACCGTCCACGTTCACGTCAAACACAGCCAGCCACTGTGGTACATCCTGCATTACCAACATTGATTGTGTTTGCACACCGTGCACATGCTTGCCAGCCGGCATTTTGTCGTTGGCATAACCTCAGCGCGCAAATCGCGGTGCGACAAATGATTTAACTCGATAATGATAGCGATGATATACATTAGTGCGGACTAGCAACACTGTGTACCAGCTTGGATACATTGAGTGCAACTTGTGACGAAGAAGAATCAACAGCTGTGTTGTTTCGTTCTAGAGGATTTAGTGGCGGCTTGTTTATTTATGCACCGCGCAGAAGTTGGCAACAGTCATAAATCTCGACTAGTTAGGGCGCAACGTGAGTAAACATTACTTAATAATAAACGAATTGTTTATCGCGTTTGCTTAGTGCTGGCAATGTGCTCTGCAGTGCACTGCACGCCGGCCGTCGGGAGGCAGGCGTGCAGATGATAACAATTCCCCCCAAGTTGCATTGTTATCACTGAGTGGTGTATGAGCAATGCAAATAATGTGAAGTAATTCACGTAATGCGAGTAATGAAATGACAAAATGGCGTCTGTTTGTGATTGAGTTATGCGGGGAGAAATATAAACGCGGCTTGATCCCTGTTTGTGATAGAATGTCAACTGTTTGGAAATTGAACGAAGGGAAGACATTCTTGATTTTCATGTTAAAGAAGTTGCATGCATTACGCGTTGAGTTTTCATGGAAAGCGCTTTTATGCGCTAGTAACTCACTGGTTGTTATGCAAATGCAATTGTTTCACTTAAGAGTGTAATCTTCGAAAGATAGCAGTAAAACATTGTAATGCTGGTATTAAATTAGAAAAAACAAACATAATTTGTGTGAATAAGTGTTTTTGATCTGGGAATTTAATTTAATATCGCCCTACTCTGAGCTCCAACTACAAAGTTTTCTGCTTTATTTATGTGATAACTTGTTTTTCACGCTCTGATTTCGCCATGCAAATGGTAAATGATAAATTGCGCCACGCTGACTTCGAAAACAATAAAGCGCGTTATTTCTAAATTTATTTTAGATTGTGTTGCGACGAAGAATGACTTGGGTTGAACTCGTTACCCAATGCGTGCAATCGAAACAATTGTGCAATTAGCTAACCATAAATCATAATCAATCGCAGATATTTGTTTATCGTTTACTTTTATTATCAGATTTATGGCTGTAAATTGCCGTATGATGTAATCGTATAACAATGCTTTTTCTCCTAATAATAGTGCAATGTGGAGTTGTGGATTTACAACTTGGACTCTCCTCTGCATGGCCAACGAGGTTGTTGGGTTGTCAGCCATCGTGAGAAGACCCTATGCGTTGGCATATTTGCCGTGTGGTGGCGCGCGTGTCGCGCCATGTGTTCCACCAGTTCTCTCAACAGTCTTCTTGCATATGCATCGTGAAGATGCTAGCGCATCGTCAGGCTATCTACAGGCTGGCGCAGGTAGATAGAAATGCCGAGACCAAGTTGTAGTTGTAGATCGGTGATTGTTTGGAGAGGCCTTGATTTCCCGATAGCATCTGTTAAAACATCGCGGTAGACATCTTGTTTTCAGCTGGTGCACCGCTCTGCCGACTTGAACTGATTCGGGTTTTATAGCTTTTTAATGCATCGTGTTTAATGTTTCATTTGTTTGAGGAATGAAAATAAACAAACGCGTGCAATGCTTGGCAGCACACGGGTATGGAAAAACAATGTAAAGCTGGTGAGTAAACGCTAAAAATGCTGTGGGAAAAAGGGCGTGCGAAAGTTTTGTAAGAGAGAATCGAAACAAAGCAGGAAGAGGTAATTTAAAAATTAATTAACATGCAACTGCGAGTTGAGCGAGACTTTAATGTATATTTAACGCGCTCATAAATACTCGAGAGCTTTTAATTCGACGGTACTTTTTCTACCATTGCTGCTCTAGTTGGATAGAGTTCAATCGCAATTTTAATTGGGGACAAATGAAAAGATGAAAACTGTTAATTACATTTTACATAATTTACTTCCAAAGAACTCAAGCATAATGGAGAAGCATTCGGAGAATCGGGAACAAGTCACAAGTTTCTTGGAAACAAGCTTAATAAGTGTGTTTACAATATAATTTATGGACTATTATCATCTAAATCACCTAGTTATTAGCAACAAACTAGAATTTTATTGCCCTCACGTTGTTGTAGATGCGCCAGATAGTTATCGCAATGTGTTGAGCTTAAAGTAAAAACGCACAAGAACTAAACCACGTAACAACACTAAGGCAAATATTTGAATTGTTTATTATGAGCATCAATATTTATTTTCTTCCCAGTATACAGCGTGTTGACTGTGCACTGCATTAACATTGTTATTGGTATTAATTTAACACCACGTTGCTCTCTCCACTTCATCGTATTTATCAAGCGTGTATTAACTTTGAGCGGTCACAAAGTTTTAAATTTTAACAACCGCCCGCGGGCGGCTCAACTTTCACGAAGCGACTTTCGTAATTTTCGGTGTGTTTAACCTGGGTCTTGAAACGCGTGTTGCGCTTATAATTACAACAAATATTTGATCATTTCAACACACTTACCTATACTACTCATATATTTCTTTGCAGCCGATGATGGTGAAGATTTTACTCATTCTGTACAACTGCAAACATTGTTGATAGTTTGTTGGCTGAGAGAAATAAAATCGTTCATCATTTTCGAGAGATTATAATAATATTGCAGTAAACACATTTATCCGCCGAGAATGGTAATGATGTGCAACGACGAGTTTGTAAGGCAATGGTGATCAGCATAATTGTATACACATGTTATACCGAGACATTGATGAATAAATGGCAGTAAATTATTATTTGTGTTTTCCGCTTATTAAACGAAATGAAGCTCGTAACTAATTGAATTAGCCGTGCAGCGAATACTTTATCGAATACAATTTAATTAAGTTTTATTCTTTCGGCATAGATCCTCTGCAATTGTGTGGGTTTTAATAAATTTGGCCAAGTGCGGAAGTATTTGTTGGGATGCATGGAACTAGGTGTTTTGTGTGAGAACGTAACAAGCCGATAATTACATTTACTGTTAGTTCAACTTTATTGCAGAGTGCCTACGATGACGAGGTCAAAATCAAGAAGCATCACGCAACAAGCACTCATCGAGTGTTTTTAATTTAATGCCTTTTAATGGTTTGTAATGTTTTTGCATCGCATTACAATATATTACAAAGTATTGAATATGTTGAATTGGTTGGAATTGCGTGTTTATGCAACTCAATTACACTGGTTTTTATCTCGAATTTTTCCATTTGTGTTTATTATGCTCTTAGCATTAAGCTTTCTATCAAACTCAAATTGCAATTAAACGGCAAGACAAATAAAACAATTACGCCAAGGTTGACTACTAAATGACTGCAAATTACAATGCACTGGATGTACTTGTGCAATACAATAGTTGTAATTGTTTACTAAAAAAAGTCGGCGATTACAAACGAACATTGTTGTGTTTTCTTGCATTTGTTGTACGCTTTTGTCTAGTTGTCCTATGTGTGGCTCTATCGAATTCCACTCCGCGCGAGTGTAATAAAAGCTGCCATTATTGAAAAGGTCATTGTAAAGTGCAGCCAACTTCACAGACCCCAGCGCACATAAACTATAAATAATAATCTAATCTAGTTCGTAAATGAAGTGAATATAGGAACTTGTCTTTTTGTGTGACGTGGTGCTGAAGTGGCTCAACTCTTTTACTGTTATATGGATAAAGATGAATAATTGCCAAGATAACTGGCCGGGGAATGACAGTTATTGATCTTTTCTATTGCCCCAGCGATAAGTATTGTTTATCATATTTGTGTTATGTATGTTTCCTGTTTTTGGCTTCTAGTTTATCAAGCACGCAACACAAAAAAGACTGTTATGTATATAATTATGTAAAGTGTTATCTGTGTGTTTGTAATTAACTCAGTTTGAAAGTATTCCACTTTAATGAGCCCCTATCAGTTTCTATAGTTGGCTTAACGAGTGCTGGGTGTAGTAAATAACTGAATTTGTATACCTTTTTGGCGGGGGATTAATTGTGAAATTAATGGCATTGACATACGTTCAGATTCACGTGTTATTTGGCGAAAATAACTGTTCAATGAAGCATTCATTAGCCAGCTTCTCTCCACTAGTGTTTTACGTGCGCGTGACGACGATTATATTTATGCACTCGCAACGTGCTCTGCTGTTTTGTTCGCGCACAAATGGAATATTACATTAATTCTGTTTTAAGTTGTGAGTTGATTGCTTCCAGCAACGATTTAAGATCAATTCTGTTGAGGAGGAAAATGACAGAGATGCGCGCGGTGCTCTAAGAGAGAGATGGATGTTGCTTGACATGAATATTTACGGCTCTGACACAACATTGTTTAAATATATACGCCGTTGGGAAAACATGAGGTACGGCAACTCTATGGAATCTTGTTGTTTGTTGAAATAAAACCAGAAAGATGTCGCCTATATGCGTTGCTTATGCGTTGTAAATGTGTTTCCTAAATATTGGTGATATTGCTGCTAGAAATGGTTGATGCAGAGTATACTGCTGGCTTTAGAGAGAAAGAAAACTGGTTTTCAGTTTTACCAGAGAGACGCGCGCACTGTAAACATCGACGGCGATGTCGATAACGATGTTTACAATGTGCAGCAACTCGATGATAAACTCCGTGATAGAAAAATTAACGTCTACACTAGTTTCTTACAAACATTTGGAAGAAGAAGAGAAACACATTCGGTATCACATGTTGGAAGTTGACTTATTTTATGAGGTCTTATTATTGAAACATGTGCAGTTAACAGTAAAGTTGAACCGAATTCATCGTATGCAGCCAACGAGAACACAGAACAATTTGAAAAATACATATTTGAGGAGTCATTATAACAAATATTAGGCGCTTTAGCATGCTTTTCTTCTGCTTGTGGGTTTGGGTTCTTTCCTTCTCTTCTTGCATTGCTAGATTTACAATTCGAAAAGGGTTTTTGATAGAACTTGGGGAAGTAGTGCGGTGGGAATAAAGAGAGTGGGAGAGAGAGAAGTGCACCGACGAAAAGTCATAAAACTTTTTAATGATTCTCTTTCTTGGGACGGGTTGGACTTGGGGTATCGTACGTCAGTGTGTTAGCAACAGAATGGAAACTTGACTTTTATTATGTGCATTATGTGTGCAGCAATGCTCACAATGAAAATGAATCGAATCGCTTTCCGTCGAAAAGCAGCTCGCGCCAGTCAATATCGTAAAATCCTAAAACGAAATTTATATTATAAAATGCAGTAACAATGTTGTGGAACTATGTTGGAATATTTAATTTATGTTCCCATAATGTGTTGTATTGTGTGTTACTTGCAGCTACAAAGGAATTCAATCTACGTTGAATTATTCGATGTCTTTTTACAAGTTTTTATCGCGTGCTATTAAAATAAAATGTTGCGTGATATTGGGATTCATTTCATTGCCCTGGGGCTACCAGTTCGGTTGATTGTCATTTGTTTACCGACCTTAGTGCGCACAGCTTTGGGGCTTTACTAACAGATGCCCTGGCAGTCGGCTCTATAAAATTTGATTGAACCTTCAATCCAATAGTCTCTAAATGCACGTTTTACAATTGAAAATAACCAGTCATTATTTATGCTGGCATATTCTGCAAACAAGCCGAACTAACAACCGTCATAATGTTGTGTTCTGTTTGCTTGGCTGGCTGGCTAGCGTGATATTAAGCAAGTCGTGATTTGCTGCATAATAAGCGCGATTGTAGTCGTAGTCATATAAATGTATTCACATTGTACGGAATGTAATAGAGAATAATCCATGAAATTAGTGTGCAATTTAATTTAGCATAAGTATGTCGAAGGTTTGATACCTGCTGCGTGCCAATTTGTTGTTGTCGCTCTGTGCAACGGAAAGAAAAATATACCAGATTGCTGTATTTTGTACAGGACGCACGCGCGCGTTTGCCAGAGGAAATTGTGTTTGGTCTAGGCCCAAAGCTTGATGGAGAGCTGGGCTGGCTGCAGCTAATTTGCTTGTGTGCTTTGTGCTCTGGTGGCTCATATCTTGCTCAAATACGCGGCGTGGAGGAGCCGTGTGAATTGTGTTTGTGGAATGCTTTTATGCCATTTAGCCGGACGGGTGGCTGCTGCGCTAGTGGGGGTTGGTTGCACTGTGTAACCGACCGGCTGCGCTATGTTTACTTTTAATCTCTCATTATTCAAATTCGAATTTGAATTGCTTGGATGGATTTCACCCTTATCCTGGAAGCGGGCGGGATGAGGCGGAGCACGGAGGATGGTTAACGTCGCGTTCAAGTTTTCCCATTCGTGGCCTAATAAATGTTGTATTTTGTAATTTCGCGTTTTACAACGCAAGTACTGTTTCATTCGTTCCATAAAATTGCATGCAAACAAAAATAGAGCGAGGATTAATTAAAGTTATAATTGTGTTTTTTTTTGTGCGTGCATGTGTGTTTTGTTGGTGCTGTGGAGCTAAATTTCGAATGCTTAGAGTGATAAATTTGCGCATACAAATCGCTTCTTGATTGTATTCATATGCAAAGTGAAGCCAGCTCAAAATTATTAGCACCTTCAGTTGTACGCGTACCAACAATGTCTGGTCGCTGTTGGGGGACTAATTATCTCATGACTGCTTGTGATCTGTGCATTTGTGCCAAGTCAATAATTCTAATGATGTATTTTTTTCTCTCTTGCAGCGCAGCGAAAACGTTGACCTCTCGCTGAGCATTCCAAACTCCAGCTTCCCGCACAACGGATACAACATGGGCGATCAGGTAACAGCGTGATTCGTTTGTTTTACTTACTACTGGCTGTTGTTTGCTGGTGGTGGAGGCGGCGCGGTGGCTAGGGAAGCGGAAGCACCGACCGCACCGCGCGCGGCCTTGGTCTGAGATGAGATCCGAAACCATAAATTTTAATTAAAGAAATCCCTTCCTTAACAATGACTTTAATTGAGTGAGTGCTCGTTGCGCAGCAAAGGCGCGCTCAACTAATATCGTGATTTACGATCGCCACGTGATTTAATATTTATTTTTATTATCCCATAATGCGCCGCCCTACACATTCTCGTCCTCTTGTTGTGTTGTGCTCTTGTCAGAGTGTATAAATGGAGAGACAAACGTTGGCATTGTGTCCTGGCGGCAGCCATGATTGGACAAAATATCAACCCGAACAAGGCCCCAGTAACGATTGATACTCATGTTTCATGTCTCTGCTGATGATGGTCTCGATATAACTCGAAGCGATTCTTGTGGGTGGTATTTTAAATATTAATGAGCCGTAAAGTATTACATTTTTTCGGTCTCTATCGCTTGACCTTTTGTTCAGAATAATTATAGAATTAATTAAACTGGCATTATATTAAAATAATTACAAACCTCTTTTACATACGTTCATGTCTAAGACATTCGACGTTTCTTAATTATAATTACGGCTATTTGTGGCTAATCGTTGATCTAACGCCACAAGATGGCGCGCCTGTAGCAATCGCAGCCTTCTGTAAAGTGAACTGACTCGTCGTTTAATTACCGCATTCTGCTCCTTTTTTTAAACGAAAATCCCTCCTTCTCATCATCACCAGCTTATTGTACTAATTAACAACCTGTTTCTTTCGTCGACTCTCTTTTTATCGGACATTAGCAAACGGTCTCTTGTTCCCCTTCGATTGAGTGCCATTACGTCATTTGAAAGCAAATTATTATTTTAATCGACGGAGAAATTTATTCTACTAGAAACTAAAATACCATCAATCAGGATTTTTGTCTTTCTATTACAGTTTCTCGCTTTGTCCGTAAGATTGTATTATGATAATAGAAAGCTAAGCTATAAATGGCATTTAAAATGCTGATAGATCTATTGCAGTTATGTTTGCTCGTTTGTGAGTGGAGTAAAAGTCAATAATAGGTAAGCGTTTCGACATCGATTGGCACACTTTACATCATATTAAATTCCTTACTGCTCGGCCCATTCTTTGCTGGTTTTCAACCTTATAAATAACTCGGGGAGTTGCTTAAAATTCGGCTCAACTAGAACACTTCCAACAGTTTTAACAGTTTTAACCTTGCTAGCAGCTTTAAATGTAGACTAGTTTTCTTTTGGCTCTGCGAAATGTCCCGGAATTTATGTTTTTGTTTGGCGTCGACGTTTTCACGTGCACTTGATCGCTTTGTGGAGTGCGAACGGGCGAGTAATTAACGTTTTTACTACGTTTGCGACTAATTAACATTTAATAATAATCATAATAATAGGCATTAATTCAATTCCGAGCAAGATTCTCTTTACGCTGCATTTGTGCAGTTGCTGTACGTAATATTAATGCTGGCCGCGTGTAATTTATCCTTGATTAGACTGAAAATTATTACCTTCGGGAGAGCCAGCACAGGGAATTATAAACTAATTGTTATTATGCGTTGACCTTGCCTGTCGACGAGAGTGGCTGGGAGAGCAGACTGTCTGGCTCGACCTTCAACATGGCCGTTGACCTCTTTGCATCCTGCCATCCACCATCCATCCAGCCCATCAAGTCTCGGAGCTGCATCCATATATCAATCATCTCTTGCTGCTGCCAGCGAGCAAACAAGTAAAGAAGAGTCGTCCTATACTGCCGAGTGGAAAGACACATGTCATTTTTTAATTGGAATTGCTTTAAACGTTAAGATAGACCACACGTATTTAAATGGCTGGTTTGTGTGTAATCAAGCAATCTGCTGCAGTTGTTTTGGCGGGTTTGTTAGGATGGGATTCGGGCAGGGTACGGTTTGAGTTGATTAGTAGTAACTCGGGTCCACAGATCCATCTTATCTATCAGATGGAAACATTTTCCAACCCTGCGATGTGTACAAGTCAATCAATAAGTAATTTAATAATGCTTTTAATGGAACGGTTCATTTGACATTTGTGTGTTTCCTAAGTGATTTCGGAGTAAATCGGCATAAACTCTGAGGAGCGGAGACACTATGTGCTCCTACCGCTGTGCACCACTGACAGCCAGCGACATCGTTTACCAGCGGCGGTGACCCGCGCAACTAACTTTAATAGAGTTGCTCCCCTCGCCCTCACCCGCGCGCCCCCACCTCCCGCGCTCGCGTCTCCGCTCTGGATGTAATTTATTTGGCAGGCAAGAAATATGGCCCATAACTTTGTATGAAAATAAAGAAGAATTATATGAACATTATAAATCAGCTTTTGCTCATTTTTATTATTACGAGCCGAGAGCTAATACGGCCAATTTATTATTTCCACCCGTTTGACTAATTAAAAAACGTTCCAGCAACTAACGCGCTTTTTTGATGGTTGCAGACGTTTCACACACCCAGCTTCGGTGACGAAGAGTTTGACATACCTGCCATCAACCCGCAGCAGCAGCAGCAGCAGCAGCACGGGATGTACCAACCGCCTATGAGTATGTCACTCAGTCATCAGCAGCAGGATGCGCTAGGCATGCACGATCCCACTGGGGGATACCAACAGCCTTTATATTTATCGGGGCCTGATCATGGGATGGTCAACCCATCGTATCACAGCCCACAGGCAAACTACAGCCATAGCTTGAGTCCCACTCAGCAGCAACAACAACAACACAATACCCAGTTGTTGATGATTCAACAGCAGCAGCAGCAGCAGCAACAACAACAACAACAACAGCAGCAGCAGCAGCAGCAAGCGGCAGCGGCAGCACATCAACAGCACCAACATCAACAGATGATGATGGGCCACCCGCAACAACCACCTGGCCCTATGAGTGGTCCGTACGGTACTTCCCCACAGCATCCACAAGGACGAGGGACTACTAGTCCTCCAGTGGTGCCTGGGCAGGAACCCACGACCAGTGAGGATAGTGATGACAGTACGCCACATCCTGCAATGGTGAGTTTTGAATGTTTTCTTTCAGCGTTTTGTGTTTATTGTGTTGTTTTTGTATTTAGATGGGCGGTGGAATGAAGCGACCGTCACCCGAGCCCGCTGAATCCATTGCCAAAGTCCAGAAGAAACCCAAAGTCCAAAAGAAAAAGAAGAAGCGAGATCCTAACGAGCCCCAGAAGTAAGTTTTTCTTTAATCTTAAAATCCCCCCAATCCTCTGAAAGTTTTTGGTTTGAAAATATTTAGTCCGAAAGACCGAAAGCACCGATTTAATTTGCGACAATGTTTTCTACAATATCCACAACTTTTACAACATTTGCCGTCGTAACTTTTATCGATTCCCTACAAATTTAATCGGAAAATGCCATAAAACGGTCGTAAAATAGCGAAATACTCACATCTTTTTATGAAATGGTGATTTAAAGACTATTTTCATTGCAATCTCCTCCATTTGTTTCTGGGATAATTAAATTGATGATAATCCTAGTGGAAATCTTTTACCAAAATTGATGTGGCAGCACATAAAGTGAGCATATTTATTCTATATTCACTTCGATAGGGTTTTACATTTTCTATTGATTTCCCGTAGTTCCCGTCGACCTCTCGCCGGATTGTTGCGGCGCAATATATGTATATTCAGATGAAAGTTGCCCCCATCTGTCTCCCCTCGCGCACTTGTCTCATACTTGTGTAACTCACTTTGAAATGCTGATGCTCTGCAACATGCCATGCTCCTAATGGAAGTTGTATTATTGATTAGGCGCTTTAATGCACTTCAGAAACCTTTTATACAAATATTCTTTTTGGTCTACTGCTCCCGTTGCTTTAGGTTTGTTTGAACAGCCAAACAGCACTGGAGCTAACTAACCTCAGGTATGATCCAAGAATGCACTGGAGTTCGATGCAAGTTAAATGAGTGTTGCAGGCGGGCCAAAACGGATGGGCACATAAATCTTTATTAAATTTAAAAGCTGGCTGTTATCGAATATTCCCGTGTTGTTGCTTCCAACTTGCTTTACTCACTCTTCTATTTCTCTATTTTTTATTTTATCCCTTGCCGTAAAAATTGCCTCTAGTCGGATCTGTTTTATACTTTCAGATCCGCTCTTTATTTATTTCGTGCAATACCAATTCCACTTTGCCACTTTTATCTCATACTCGGTCCTGTACTTTGGCTTATTACATTTTATGCGCGGCGGTTCGTGACCCTCAGTCGGAAAATGAAGATGAACACGAATAACGAGAAGAAGGGTGTGCCTACTCGGTGTGGCAGAAAGTAATGTAATATGAAATCTCATTTCGCATGCCAAGCAATTCATTTAGTAGTTAATTACGAAATTATCGATTTGCAAAGTATACTTTTTGATGCAAGCCAACAACAACTGACTGATGGCGTTTAGCTGTGATAGCGTCTGGTTTATGTGCGGGGGATGCGGCAGTGTATGCGTGCGTGTTTGTTTGTGTGCGCTTGTGATTCGATTTACTCAGTTTGAAGCAAATTAATTGCTCCCCCAAGTTCTCTTTTCGACCGGCAATCGCTTTTAATATGCATTCATTCGCTGAATAGCTCGTTACCAAGGCACCGCGCGACTATCTCCTTCATCCCCCCTATTCACACAGCGCACGCATACACCCGCTGAGATAACTCATTGAAACATGGAACTTATAGAAAATATAGATTGCTTCCATTATGCGCAGCGCTACTGCTCGCGGAACTTGGAAAGTTCCGTCTTTGCCGTCATTGAAATCGTCCTTTCGCCCTCGCTCGCCCACAAGCTTTACGTAATGCTATTGATTTTTACCTAAACTGTTAAATGGTATTAAAATGTGCTCATATTCTTAGCAATTCTTGCATTCGCGGTGTGTATGTTTGTGTGTGTGCGTTTAGAAGCACGTTGTTTTGTCCCCGAATGGGGGCAGGCGTTTATATAGCCCATAAACTTAACGTTTCGCCGTGCGGCGCTCGCAAGCAGTAAGTTGTAAGCAGCAGATTTATTGTTGCAATTTTCTTTTACATACTAGCTACAATTGTGCGCCGCGTCGTATTTATAACAACCCTTGTGGCTGTGTGCGTGCGCCATTTCCTTACGCTTTGAAATATTGATGGCCTTAATTTTCCTGCATGCTTTATCTTTCCGTATAAAATGTAAATCCGACGTTATGCATTGTATATCTTGTGTAATTCGAAGCGAAATGAGTGAAGCAATAGCAACCAACTGAGGTGGTTTGGTCTGAGTTTATTTGGATCTCCTGGATACAAGCTCATTTTTATTCAAACGGAGCCATTTTCAATCGATAACAATATCATTATTTTCATTAGCTATTGTTTTATTGCTCAGAATTAATATGTTTAATTTTACGGTATACTCGTAAATTTTTATTGTTAAACTTGCGTTCACACGCTCTCCGAAAACGGTACTTTATTACTGTGCGCTGTATAATTTTCATTCCAAAGTGAATTATTATTATTATTTGTGTGATGATCTTCTTCATCCTCCTCCTGCGGTGTTTGTTGTAGTTGTACACGAATGTAGCTCCTTACCACTGGATGTCGCACGGTTACTGTCGCTTCCAGCTCTCCGCCGTTTCCACCACTTCTGATCATTCCTTTCGCTCGCGCGCTTGATGAACATCGCGTGTTGTCGATTCCCGGCGATTTTGTTTGAGGTTACCTGTTTGTGTTTCTAAAATTGTGTTTATTGACTTTACGCATTGTTGTTGTTTATGAGATGAACGAAAAAGTACATCCAAAATCTCCACCAGTGTATGTGTTTTCATTTTTCTGTATTACATTAGACCAACAATATCATCTTCTTTTCCAGGCCAGTATCAGCGTACGCGTTGTTCTTCCGTGATACTCAAGCTGCCATAAAAGGACAAAACCCAAATGCCAGCTTTGGCGAGGTGTCAAAGATAGTGGCGTCAATGTGGGATGCGTTGGACTCTGAGCATAAGAACGTCTACAAGAAGAAAACAGAGGCAGCAAAGAAGGAGTATCTTAAGGCATTGGCAGCATACAGAGCAAGTCTTGTATCAAAGGGTGCTGGGGAAGGAGCAGAAGGAGGCATGTACACTGGATATACTAACTATGGTAATCAGCCAGCGCCGCAGTATGGTGGATATTCACCACAGAACGCGTTGCCCTCACCTCCAACGCCCCCCAGCCAGTCATCACCCATGGCCAAGAAGCCGCCGCAGATGATGCCCAGCCAACCTCATGCGTCCATGCTGCAACCTATGTCCGGCCACATGAGCATGCCGCCGCACATGCAGCCTCCGCCGCATAGCAATAATTACATGCAACAGGTGAGTGGCGGTCCATTTTGCCGCGCCTTGTGGGAGCGCGCCGTTTACTGACCTAAACTAGCAGTATTTTGTGTTAGGCTCCCCAGCAAGCAGCAGTCCAGCACCAGCTTATGCAGCCACCACGTGTCAGTCCCCCGCCAACGGCTTCAAGCAGCCCACCGGTCTCGGCACCTGCACCTACAGCGCCCACATCCGTGCCACCGCAGTCGCAGATGCAACCTGCTAACTCGTGCATTCGCCATGGCTGCCCCAATCTAGCTATTTCCAATCAGGAATGGGAGGATGAGTACTGCAGCAATGAATGTGTGGTCAGTCATTGCAGGTAAGAAACCCAGCAAGAATAACAGCATTAATGTTTAATACGTTTATATTATTCGTTCTTTCTTGTTGCAGGGACGTCTTCTCCACATGGGTGACATGCAATGTTAACCCTTCGCAGCCCTTCTCAACGGTGAAATAACCTGCAAACATATTGCGGACCGTCGCGGCGCCATGGCGGGAGGAACTCTTCACACAAGAATGAACTGTAGCAATATTGATGATAGTTTTAATACACACCTAGAGTAACACACGAGGGGCGGTAACGAGTCGGCGGAGGCAGCACTGTTGTACATACTGCGGCCGGCAAATACAAACTGACACTTGTACCCACCTAGGCATAATAATGTATTATATAAATACATACTTTGTTAAGCATGCTATTGTACAAGCGTGCGTCCTCGAGTTATAAGTACGATGAGAGTAAGAGTAAGTAAGTTAGGTAGAGTATATCCCAAATTACTGAGCATAGGATAATGGATACCTAGAGTTGTATACAGCAAGCAGCTCGCCATCAAACATTTGTAAATGACAAACGTTGTTGTTAATCCGAGATGCGCCGAGATGGGCAAGTCCTGTATGATATAAGTAAAACCAGTACGGCATCGCGGACAACAGGGAGGGGACTCGCCTGAGAAATGATTTGCAGTACAATTCTTTGATCTTATTCGACGTCATTTTAGTTTCGTCCGTTCGTGACGGTCGCGTCGTGTTCTCTGTGATGTCGTAGGGCGGATAGTGATTAGGGTGTACAATTATTTTTATATCATTGACCAATGACGTTACGCTTGTTTGTCGATGTATATAAGACCTCTTGCAGTTGTTAATTTTATTGTTATCGATGTCGAGTGCTCGGTGCGCGCGCGCACGCACATCCCTAGTATTAGAGTACCCTGGGTGAAGGATGTATATTTGTGAATATGTTAATTTGTTGTAGCCAAATTGTTTGAAGCAGCGCGCACGTCGCGCCCTTTTGTTGTTTGCAATTTCCTTGCGCGCGCGCGTGCCGAACGGTTGACCCGTTCTTTTCTTTCCGCTGCCTTGAGCAGTTTGGTAAATGTGAGATAATAAATACAATGTACATTTCATGAAGAAATACAAGAAATTGATCGCTGGTGGTCATTAGCAGCACCTGCTGCTGACCGCGACAGACCAGCGCATACTCTAGATAAGATATATTAATTATCATAACTATACGATATCATAATTTGTTTTTATTTCTAATTTTATTTTGTTTATGGTCGGGGTCGCGGTAGAACGCGCGATTCCGAGTACCGATGGAATGACGATCATTATCTTCGATGAGCTTTAAAATTGTTGAGTACAATTTTCGTTTCATTACATTGTAAATATCATATATTTTGTCTTGACATGCACACTACCTACACTATGTAACCAATTAGTATTTAAAATAAATAAAAATAGATTCTAACTGAAGGAAATTGTTGTTGTTGTGACACGATATTATTTAATTCGTGTACCACATTTTCAGGACGGATAATATATGGAAGAATGAAACCAGCTCCATTCAATCTCTATTTCCATATGTACATCATTAACAAATTTTATCATCCTGCGTTAGCAATATCTGGAAAACTATTATCCTGTTAAGGTTGAATCTTGGCTTAGAATGATTAGGGCATATGCTAATCACGAATATTGCAGCTTCTTATCAACAGTGTAATTATTGTTCAAAGGAATTCGTATTAGTTAGTTACGGCGGAGTTAATTGGAAATGTCGCAAATTAAGAACCGAATTTTTCGATTTCTGTGCGGTAGTCGTATAGAAGTAATAAATATGTTTATTTTCTTTTGTCATATTCAAAGCGTGTCTTTTAAATTATATATATCACATTTTGTAGCTAAAGAGTCACTTTAGTGAATGATATTTCCTAATTATGCCTGGTCTACTTACAAATCTCAAAATTTATCTATTAGTAAGTATAAAATTGCGTACATTTTGTATATATTTTGCTTGTGCAAAATATGCCAAAAATATGAAAATTGCTGTTTTCCCCGCTGTCGGGAAAACTCTTTTGCCCCTTTATGTATTTTACTTTTTTTCTGGTGAAATTGAGTAGAGCGCGAGTAGAATGAAGTGCATACTATGCGCTGTATTTAGTATTAAAGTGGACGCGCATAAGACAAGTCTGCAAATTTTGGTTTGTGGGAGACACCATGTAAGCCAGGTA
Source organism: Ecitoglossa quadriceps (assembly GCA_027574925.1). NCBI lineage: Eukaryota > Metazoa > Arthropoda > Insecta > Coleoptera > Staphylinidae > Ecitoglossa > Ecitoglossa quadriceps. The sequence goes on along the minus strand of JAODGC010000007.1, from coordinate 1,020,184 downwards.
GATACCCAGTAGATAAGGAGCTAGATACCTAGTTTGTTATTATTTTGATACGACGCAACTATTGCAATACGCGTGCACCGTGTTTATCAGTTGCACTTCAGCCGTCGGAAGATGCACACGGATCTCTTCGTTTTTAACTAACTCTATTACAAACAAATTACGGTGTTTGCTATGCACCCAATAAACAATAGAAGCACCAATCTAATGGTAGGAAGTGTAGAAATGTAGAAAGTTCTCGGTGTTTTGCCGCGGTTATGGCCAATATCTAGTGCAATTTATGAATAATCAGCATAGTGAACAACCCGGACTCAATCAGCATGAAGTAATTAAGGTCAGTTATCATTATTTATTGCACGTTTGTTGCTTGTACAGTGAGTAATGTAACTTACTATCGTTCTGTGCATAGTCAAAAGTAGGAATTAGATTACTTTCAGTAAAAACCTGCCTTGTAGCTCACGTAATTTATTGTTCTCATTTGTTGTTACATTTGACTTTAATTATTCAATCAATCATTTAAAATATTTTACATGTAATTTTTGAGTAAAAAACAAGTCATATGTACTTGAATATTTGTTTTTAATGTAATTTAATTTTGCTAATCGTCGGCATCAATGCAAGGCTATGATTTTCTGCTCCAAGCAAATTGCTATATCAAGTTTTCTAAAGATATTGGAAGTACCTTCAAATTACGGCTAATTTCGGATAATTCTCACATGTTTGCCAATCATGCGCCAGGAATTTCAAATTATTTTTCGATAGTGTGTGCCCTGAAGCGATTTTAAAGCGATGTAGAAAGGCCGTAATATTTAGGAGCATAGTTAAATCTGAGAGGTGCTAGCAATATCCTCCTGGACTATACATCCAACTTTCTAGCGCAATATTCCATGCTAGTTTAAGATCTATAATATATGATGGGCAAAACCATCCTCCTTTTGCGAAATGTGATTTCTTTACGCGATGGCTCTGCTTCAATCTGATGTCCTAATTTTAGTATTATTATACTTGGCTATTATTCCACCAATTTCAGGCTATTTGTCGATAGAGAGTGCGCTAAAATGGCCTTAAAGCGCTGCAGAAAGGCTGTATAATTCAGTGGAGTATCAGGAGCATATCTAAACTGAGAGGTCTCAATCGTGCAAAATTCTAGCTTGATTCAGCGCAGGTAACCAACCCAGAATGGTGTAAACATCCACTTCTCTTCAATCTTCCTACACCATCCTACTTTCTAGCACAAAATTCCAAGCTAGCTTAAAATCTAAGATATGTGATGAGAAAACCATCCTCCATTTGTAAAATGTAATTTTTCTACGCGATGCCTCTGGTTCAATCTGATGTCCTAATTATTTGTATTATTATTCTTTGTCGTTATTTTACCGATTTCAGACTATTTCTCGATAAAGTGTGCGCTAAAACGACATTAAAGCGCTCCAGAAAGACTGTAATATTTAGTGGAGTATCAGGAGCATAGCTAAACTGAGAGGTCACAGCTGTGCAAAATCCTAGCCTGATTCAGCTCAGGAAACGAACCAATGAATAGTGTAAATAAACATCTCCTCAATCTTATTGGACCATCCCACATGTTCAATATCTTATATGTATTGGAATGGGCCTGCAGTGACTTGAACAAAAACACCTGTGTGCCCGCTTCTTTGTTTACATTTTCAATTTCATGTTATTATCTTATGCGAGCGTTGAAACTTGTTAAGTCTGCATTGTAGAGCCCGCCTATTCCTACGTTGTATTTGAATGATCCAAAATACATTATATTAGTACTGGAGGAAGGTTGTAATATTCATCGGTGATCAAGGCCATAGCAAATTTCGACGGTGATCACTATGCAAAGCCATAGGCAGTTTAAATATTTTCAGCATTTGTCAATCTTGCAAAAAAATTTGATAATGTCATAATTATTAGTATTATTATATTTGGTTGTCATTCTACTGATTTCAGACTGTTCCTCAATAGTGTGTGCGCTAAAACGGCCTTAAAGCGCTGGACAACGGCTGTAATATTCAGTAGAAAATCAGGAGCATAACTATATCCGAAAGTTATAGTCTGGTATAGGCAGATTTAGCATAGGAATTCCTTGGAAGGAAAGGCGCGTGTTGTGTGGCTGGGCCGACCATTCCATATAAACTTGCAAGTTCAAAGACGTAGTCATCACCAAGAGACCATTGCGTTTACTTCTGTTCGCCACCAGATTTACCTATCTCGTGTTATTTTTGTTGCATGTGTTAACATTACATATAAAATCTGAAATTCCACAATTGTAAATTCTATCTCTGTTGAGTATAAATGCGAACATTGTCTAACATAATATCGAAGATGCAAAGTGGGATGATCCGCCAAATATTTACTGTAGTATTGGAATAGCGCTGGTGATTTGCATTAGTACTGCAGCGAGCTCGACCTTATCAGTAGATAAGAATTGGAATGTTGCAAATTGAATAGCGCTGGTGTGGTTGTGTAGCACAAGCGTCGCACGTTTGTTTATAATCTTAATCAAATAGAATTTCTCTAGTAAATAAAATTCATTAGATGACCATTAGAAATCAGAAATGTTGCAATGTCCCGAGGATAAATATGAAAACCAACGATGGAACGAAGTTTTATTCCCTCCTTCCATGAGCATCGTAACCAATGGGTCCCCTAATCGTTTGCGCGCTGATTGAAGTTCAACTGGTTAATCTTTTTTGAGTCTAACCTGCAACATTGTTTTCATTTCTTAGCATTATGTTATTTACATATTATTAACTTATATTTTAGGACAATGTGATTAGATTCATTTAAATACAAGCCAACCCTTACAATTAAGTTCAAAGAATGTTGGTATATTTGAGGCCGTCCAAAATGCTGTCAAGGTAACACACTTGAAATTGTAAAAAATGTAACACTAAATGTGCTTATTTTGTAGCCAATGCAACTAGTTCATGTACAATGTGAACTACATCTATTTTTTGAACTCCCATTAACGCTCAAACAAAATAGCAAACTGTATGCGGCATACCATGATATTAAGATTAGCTATAGCTGCAAATGTGAGATGTAAAGATCATTTCTATGAAAAGATTTGCAGAATAGTCAAAAAAGTCAAAAGTTCAGTGCAATATAAACCAGTTAGACATCAAGAAAAAAAACCATTAACAATTTTGTTAATTTGCCACTCATCATTGTCATTGGGTAGTGCTTACATACCTTATTTAGGTTTGGCAAGAGTACCTGGTTTTCTGCTAAACGGGAAATTGGATTCGACAAGATGCAGTATTAATAGACCACTTACAGGACGTCTTGTCTTAGACCGGTGCAAGAAATCAATTTGATATGTAGAATTTGAAATCCTTTTGGTGCGAGTGGAAACGTATTATTTGAAGATATGACTACTGATTGATATGTTTGTGTTAATTTCAGCAACTGAAATTCAAAACATTGAGATTGGAGATGTAGACATTCCACATAATATAGAGATTCCAATTTATATGATATTTCCACAATTAATTATGTGCCCAACTTTAATTCAAGTAAATTGGAGTATGCATTTAAATCATCGTGATAATATTCCTTGCTTGCAGAATTTGAGATTAATATTGTAATTGGATCCCAAGATGATCATCTATCTGTGGCTGAAGCATTTCCTATTTAGCTTATTAGCTGTAGACATTTGATTTAGTTTAGCAGCATTTGCGAAATCTACAAACAAATATAATCTGCAAGTTACTCCACTCCACTCAATAATAAAAACATATGCAAGTAGAACCGCAGTTAAGCAAGAGCAAGAAATGTAGTGGCCCATATATATTCCAATGTAAATTAATACCACAATTAATATTTTAGTTGCTTTAATGGACACACTTAGTGTTCCATCATACATCTTGTCACTTTCTAACGCAGTGCTGGCGCCGTATGTAGAACAGAGTCAATGCGTATGGTGGAACGCAAGGCTGGTAAAGACATCTCACGTGTTAATACGACTAGTAGGAAATATGGAATATTCCTAGAAATCTGAAAAACAAAGAGTAATCTGCAAAATTGTGGACATCTGCATAACCAACAAAATCTGCGCTACTCTTGATCCAGCTTTTGCAACAGGTTTAGCTTGGCGAAAGTAGAGACCCATACCTGATGAGCGTTCCACATGCCCACAAATACTATTTCTCTCTTAGTTTTACTTACGGAGTTCAGATATTCAAAGAAATTTAATGGAACATCAAAAATGCATTTGACACCCTAAGAACTCTCTATAGTGTGTACGTTAAAACGATCTTAAAGTGCTGCAGAAAGACCGTAATATTCAGTGGAGTATTAGGAGCATAGCTAAACTAAGAGGTACTTGCCGTACTAAATTCTCCTGGCCCATCCTACTTTCCAGCACAATATTCTATGCTAGCTTATGATCTAAGATGCGTAATGGGCAGGACTATCCTCTATTTGCAAAAGAATGTGATTTTTCTACGCGATGCTTCTGCTTCAGTGTGATGTCCTAATTTTTAGTATTAATATTCTTAGATTTTGGATTATATCTCGGTAGAGCGTGCACTAAAATGGCCTTAAAGCGCTGTAGAAAAGCGGTAATATTCAGTGGAGTATCAGGAGCATAGCTGAACTGAGAGGTCCCAGCTGTGCAAAATCCTAGCCTGATTCAGCATAGGTACTTAACCAATGAATGCTGTGTCATCCCACATGATCAATATCTTATATACATTGGAATAGACCTGTAGCGGCTTGAACAACAACAGCTCCGTGCCCGCTTCTTTGTTTACATTTTCAATTTCATGTTACTATCTTATGCGATGCCTTGCGATTTGTTCAGCTGGAATCATACGTCGTATTTGAAAGATCCAAACATGCCTTATATTAGTAGTGGAGGAAGGCTGTAATATTCACGGGTGAATCATGACCAAAGTGAATTCCTATTTCCAGCATTTATCAAGCTTCATCGCTTATCTTATCACTTTTCAGCACAATATTCTATGCTAGCATAATATCTAAGATACAAGATGGGCGGGACTAACTTCCATTTTCAAAAGTATGTGATTTTTCTACGCGATGCCTCTCCTTCAATCTGACGTTCTAATTAATAGTATTATACTTGGTTGCTATTCTACCGATTTCAGATTATTTCTCGATAGAGTGTGCACTAAAACGGTCTTAAAACGCTCTAGAAAGGTCGTAATATTCAGTCGAGTATCAGGAGCATATTAAAAAATTTGAGCTGGTTTTGGATCACTGGGCATTCAATGTTTGCAATACGCTTACACGTTAACGCAACTTGCCAGGCCCACTTTTTCCACTGGAGGCCTAAGTATATTCTATGTAATATAAATTGGTAAACGGATCGCCACAAATTAAATTTAATCCAGATGCGCAATTATGATTACCTTAGTGCTAAACTTGAAGTTTTCAGTGTTCCGTTTGTGGTAGAGAATATCTTCTACTTCAATTTAGAATTAATAAACATAGTCGGAATATGAATACAACTTATTGCTTTTGCGGTAAGTTTTGCATCTTAATTTCCAAATAAGTAGTGCAATGTTTTTACGATTTGTGATTCATAAGTATAAATAAATTTAATTGGTGTGTAATTATTTACTTTCAACAATTGCCGGAACTAATGAAAGCTAAGAATATTAATTCCATCTTAAAACCAGTGCATTCTTCACTTAAGCAAAGTACCGCACACAATACAACAGTACTTTCCAGAGCTGCAATATTATTTATGTTTATTTTTCTTCAAAGAATTGGTTTTCTATTTTCTGTTGGTTTTGTTGGTTTTTAAACGAGTGGTAATAAAAATATCTAATAAAGTAGTGTACGCAGTGGCTTGTAGTCATGGAGCTACGCTTGTGCATCAAGGGGTCCTGGATTCAAGAGGTCCTGGGTTCGATCTTCACCTGCGCTCCAGAACTAGAGCTAAAATTTCGTGATATTTTGGCAAGATTTGGCGCATTTGGTTACATAAATAAATACAAAAATAAAATAAACTAGCAGAAAAACAGTTGTACGAGAACGTGTCACACATAAAAAAATGTGGAATAATTTAATCTCTTAGAATGTGGTTTTCCATTTCTCAGGACTATAGTCTATTTGGGCCAATTGACATTATAAGATAAGAAATTCTTTTATTTTATTCCAGCTTCATTAAATTGCGTTAGCAATTTAGAAATATGAAATTTTGATCTGCGTGCATCGCCAGACAAGCTAGGCATCAAGCAAGAAATGCGGGTTGGGTTGTTATTGTTTACATTTGTTGCAGCTGCGTTGTTGAGATGCGTTTCGTACCCATGTTAGTTACGTTTCGACCGTCGGGAGATGTATGCGCATCTTTGGTTAGAGGCGCGATGTAATTAGATTATTTTACGTCGATTTCTGTGCAGGAAATAAATAATAGATTGATATGGCAAATTTTCAGTGTTCCGTCGGGTGTTAGTGATGATTTTTTAGTGCAATTTGGGAATACTCAACCTAGTCTACAAACAGGATTGAATCAGAGTGGAAATATAAAGGTCAGTGATTATTATTTCATATATTTGTGTTCTGTTTGAAATTTGAAATCACCACTCTTTGGGAGAGTACTGATTTTGCCGTCGGATTGCGTGTACTTGCAGCGCCGGAACGTTTGTCATCGTAACTTTCAAACGCATAGGAGCCCCCCCTTCTTGTACCTATGTTGCATCTCATCATGAATTTTATTGGACGATTTACAGTGAAAACTTGCTTTCCTTCTTTCCTGTTTTCTTCCACAGTTGGATTGCACCTGTAAAACGATTCTAGAAGTATATCGGGTGAGCATTAATGGGTAGCTGATTAAATTGTCTTTTGTTTTCACTGTAGTTTATTTTTAGTAGTTAGTATCATTAATGCAAATGTTCAATATTCATCACATTTCAGCTTTGAGTTCAAGATGTTCTTCAGATGTACCATTCGGCGGGCAGAATGAAACAGTTCTTTTCAGAACTAATATAATACCTGTTTGAATAAAGAATAAATTTGTATTCAATTTTTGTTTACGTTCTTTTTTCCCACAGTAGTAATCAAAAAGTTAGTGCCTTGTTGACAATTAAAAATTGTGTGTTGAATATACGCTAGACATGACTAGAATTAGTTTCACGTACCTGTAATAATAAATAGACCAATCGTTTCTCATTTGTTGCTTTGGGCTATTAGCCTAGTAAGCCACATGCTTGGTCCATGGCCGGCAGGTCCGTGGTTCGATTCCCGCTGCGGTACGCACTTTTCGACCAAAATTAAATAAATCTGCATTGCATTGAACTAATGGAAGCCCCATAAAGCAATGTAAAATAAAAACCAGCGCATGGTGTTCTAATATAGTATATATGATACCGTACTAGACTGCAGACACCAGTGCAGGGGCGTTTGAGACTTAGAAAAATCCCGAAGTTAGAAAAATAGAATAAATAAGAAGAGGGTACTAGAAAGGTACAGGAGCCTCCCCGAAAAAGGGAGGCTCGCGGTTTTGTCTTCGTAAGACAGCTGTCTTAGAGATCGCGCGTAGCGCGATCTCTTTAACGGCTTCGCCGGCAGAGCCGGCGAAGCCGTTA
>JAODGC010000007.1:985465-1012528 GCA_027574925.1 Ecitoglossa quadriceps | reverse complement strand
TATCTTCACGTTAAAACTGGTTCCTAGTATTCAACAGTATAGATTAATCTCAACAAGAAGTTACAATTCTTTGTTGTAATTTATTCGTTTTAAGAAAGTTACTAACGTTTCTCCCATTCTCCTTCAATTGTCTCCTATAATAAATAATAAGATTACTATGATAAAATTGGATAGTTTACTTTTCTGCAGTTTACACTATAAAATGCACTCTGATAAATACTTGGATGTGGTAAAAAGTTACATCACAGTGATTGGAAGCTAAAAATGAAATATAAATTGTCAGTTTCTGAAATAAGCACTACCTGAGAAAGTTAATCATAATTTGCTACCAAATCTCAACTATACACTGAAGCAATAGAGGAAGTTAGAAATAGAAAATTACGTAGTTAATAAGTAGCTAAATTAAATAGTTATTATTATACACTGCTGTAAAATATGTCATAGCATCGTAAATTAAATTTCTAATCTACCAAAGTGTCATTTTCAACATACCTAAATAATAAACCTCAATTTTAAAACACAAAAGCATAAAATTTATTGTCCCAACTGCAAATATTGCCGCGTAAATTCCATTAAATGTCTCTTTATGGCATTCCCACATTTCTAGCTCAAAATGTTATTTTCCTTTCCGTTCGATTTAATCTAGTTTTTAATCTAGTAAGTTGTCCCTCAAAACTAGTCTTACCTGCGCGCAGTCACGTCCACAACTAGATCTCTACAATGCACAGGAATCTAATGACATACCTGCAAGAAGAGAATAGAAACAATTAAAGTGAATGCTTTAACGCAATTATTTTATTATGATGCGATGGAAATATACATCATATAGTTTATATCTGTGCATTTAAACCACTTTGGATACAAGTTTTAATTCAAGTTACGTTCCATACTTTACATTCCTCTCCTGGCAGAGATGACTTTTATTATACTCGCGTTATTATCTCTCAAATGGATAATAAGACAAGCGAGACAAAGGGTTTGGAGAAGGCAGTACCAGGCAACAAAAACGAGGAAAAAAGTTGGAGTGGAATAAACTTTGCAAGAAGCAACAAAACACAATAATGTTAGTAATAGCGAATGCAGCATACAGTATGAGTAGAGAGAGAAAGAAGAGAGTCAAGGATCAAGAGGGGCGAAAAGGATGGCTCTGCAACATGAAAAGAATCCATTTTTATTCAGAACAATGCGAATTTCGAATTCATTCTCCTCAGAGACTTCCATTGTGCTGTCGTCGATCTTATCTCGGCGGCTGATGCGCGCTCCTTTTATTTCGCCTTAGTTTATTTCGCATTTTGCTCGATTTCGTTTTGTTTCCTCGCGATTCCACCAACTGCTGTGTCCCCAACCAAAAGGGGGCTTTATTATCCTCCCTCCGAAGCTCAAAGCAACCCAGCCTATTGATTGTCTCATTGTCCCAACAAGAGTATATCTGATATTATTATAATACTAATAAAGGAATAAATGAAAAGCCATCTATTAAAATATGCCATGATTTAATGGGATGCTGTCTTAATAAGGACATAAACGATTCTGGTTTATGAACTGACTGCCTAATGATTTCCTGATTGTGCCATGTTGACTATTTGATTGCCATTGTTTAAGAAAAGCCAGAAACCAAAGCGAACAATAATTAAATAAAGAAAGCCCCACCTAATCTCCAAGTTAAGTTAATTTGTTTTAATTGGATATTATCTAATTAACCGTGTAGACTATAAAATTTCCACGCGCATTTTTTATTGCATTCAGTAACGATTAGTGTGTACTTGTCCATAAAATACAAATGCAAGCCATGTAAATTACACAATCTCGTTGTGCAAATCTGCTACATTCATACAATGCCAGCAGCCTCACGACATGAATCACATAAATAACAAGCCAGAGAGCAGCCGAAAAGTTATAAATAGAGAAAGAGGCAAAAAACAACACCAGCAGGTTATTTGATGGATTAATGGTTGTTTCTAAATTAGGTTGGCAAACTCATTATACCAACCAGCCAACTACCGTTTGAAAAGTGGAGACTTGGTCTTACTCGCCATGTTGCTTTCTCGCTCTGCTTCTGGCCTTTTTGGCGAAGGCTGATTTACTTGGCAATGCTCTTCCCATGCCTTGCTACAAACTACAGATCTACTATCTCCACTACTTAGTATAGTTTAGTCTCAGTTTAGATTACAGGAGTTGGTAATGAAGAAAAGTGATAGAAGTGAATTAGAAACAACTTACGGATTAAAATTACATCAAATATTGCTTTATGTTGCAAAACAAGTTTTAATCAGTTTACAGTGACAATTACCTATTATTACATTTTATTTTCATATATGTTTTATTTGCATTTTATTCTGATTAGATTTAATTGTGTTCGTTGTTTAACTCCAAGAGATCAGATTAATTTCTATTTTCAGCATATAAATAAACGTATTAACTTGCTAATATTTGCCTATGAAGGGTACAGACGTATCATTTCAGAATTCATGCAAGTTTGGACAAGTTGGGACTTGTTCATTTTAGAGAAATCCAAATGCAGAAAAATAATCAGAAATTACAAACATACCAATTGAACAATTCCCTAATGCACCAATTTCTTCTAGAATTCTCTTGTTAATTTATTAAATTGTATTAAAAAAGTTTAACTGCATGTGTGGACAAGCGTACTTTAATTTATATCACCCTACTTGTATTTCTGTTCTGAGTCTGACTGAAATATTCTGCACAATTAAATTAATTGAGTTTTTCTATGTGTATTTGCAAAATTACATAATTCATATTTATAAGACCACAATTTGCAGTATGCTGCTCTTTCGCATGAATCCAATCATTTCAGAATCCTTGCAAGTTGAGACAAGTTGCGACATGTTTATATTAGAGTTGAATGAGTAAACACATAGTTTTATCTGGTAGAAAACAAGTTTTTAACGACTATAGTTTATTACAATTATTAAAAACTAATTGAATAATTGTCGAATAAACAAATTATATAACGCTGACATTTTAATCTGTTCTATTTCAATTGTATCAGTTCTCTTCAGATTACCACCAAATGGATCGGCTTAATAGTTACTTTCTACTGTATTTATATGCTCAGTTATTTATTTATATTTAAAACACTTTAGAGAGAGGCGAAACGTTAAACGAATGCTAAATTGATCCACTTTCACTTTTTACTTCATCTCAACATCTCAAAGGCGATCAGCAAACAAATAAAGCAACAAGCCAACATTTTCTCGACTTCCTCCTCCTACAAGGTAAGCAACATTTATGTTTCCATATATCATAAAACTTCTCCTTCGACTTGATGTTTTCCCTTGGAAAAATCTCCGCGCGCCGTGGCATAAGGATGTGAGATTTTCTACGTTGGAGACGTGGAGAGCCTGACAGACAGGTATGGGCACAATTAATTAATAGCGATAAGATGTAAATTGCATGTAAAATTATGAAAACGATTGTAATTAAGCACAGCAGTTGTTAGTGAAGTGTGCAGCTGCGAATTAAACATTTCACGCGCGCGCACTTACATTGTGCACTGTGCTGGCTGATTAACATTAAGGCGTGCGCCGTAATTGTCACACGAAACTGGTTATGCTGACATTGCAGTCTTCTTGGTGCATTTGGAAAGAGTGCGCTTAAGGAAGAGTGACAGTGATTATTATTTATGTATTGGGATTGCTTTGCAAATGCTAGATACGAGTTTAATTAAGTGTCAGGAGCTTAGAACGACTTAATCATTTCAAAATATGTGCTAATTACAAATCAAAGGCAGTGCACTTAAATAATTTTCTACGCTTCAACAAAACTAATTCATTCTAAAGTATTCTTCTAAAAATTGCTCCTTACTATGATTAAGCATGTATTAGGATTGGGAAATAATTTGCTCAATTGGAGGTGTTCGAAAGAAACAATTCCACAGAACTCGTTTACCTGAGACATGTATTAATTTAATTTCAATATAAATAATACTTGATTGACAAGATCAATTTTCGGAAAATAAGGTTTCAACCAACTTAATCTCCTCCTTCTTTCATATGGAATCAAAGTATCGACTGGTGACAATTTCAGTAAACTACAATTCCAATTTTTTCTCGAAAATATTGTTATTATAATTACACAATTTTACCCGTAAATACTATTTTAAGAGGTTTTTGAAAGGTAATTTATTTTTGATAGATGCATTTTCCTCAATTTGTAAAAATATTTATTTAAGCACTAATCTTGTCTTTCTGTGCACAATATTTTCTTTATTTAATTAAAACTCCTTTTGCAAACTTTTGTAATTCTTGCAAGCTCAAAGATTAAAATAGCAATGACGCAAAAAGTTTCTCAAAACTCAAAACAAGTTTCACTCAACAATTTAATCAATTTGCTTACGCAAAATGAAAACAATTTCGTAACAATCACAGGCAAATGCGTAACAAATAGTTTTTAATTCAAAACAATTCCCATTGCATTATTTCCATTCTCTTCCATCCCAATAAACTCCCGAAATTATTATTTAAAATTATCCCTATTGTACAGGATGTTATTTAAATCATGCTGAAAGCCTCCGCGCCCAGATGGATTTCCTCCATCTTCTGCCCTTGCTTCCTTTTGAAGTCTCAATTTGCTTTTCATTTTACATCGCGTTTCATCTTTTCTGCGCGCAATTTCTACTCACATTCTTCCTTCTCTTGATATCGCTTCGACTAAAATTCTCCGGCGAGGGCGAATAATGCGCCGAGTAAAAGGTCGCCCCGAATCTAATCGCGGAAACATCGCATACACTCTCACACGTGGCCGTCGACAATCTCCGGCGTAAAACCAGAAAAGAGTATCGAAAACTGAAAGCCAGCGGAAAACAAAGAAATGAGAAAATCTTTAATGCATGACGCATCCTCGAGTTTATACATCTATTCTGGATGGAGTAAAATAAAGCCGATGACAAATGCGATAAATATATATGTATCGAATAAATAAGTAGTCAAGAGTAAAAGTTGATATAGTAAAAATAGTGTAGAAAAAACAAATGAACTAAATTGCTTAGATTTAGGAAAGTACACGGTAAAGTGTTATGCAACATACATTGCATGCAAAGCTGCAAAGTGCTTTCTATTGATTCACCTTAAAACCTCAAGTAAATCCAGCAACACGTCACGGAAATGTACAATGACCAAAAACAGCACCATGTATACACAACAGGACAGGACGTGAATCAATATCAATCGCTTTTATCGCCCCCTTTCGCGCCATCTCCTGACTGCACTGATCCGCTAGGGAATCGTTAAAATTTAATTAGATTACAAAACGTTTGCACCACGGGAGAATCCAGGAGCGCTGCCTACTTGCATTGCATTAAAGGTAGTATTTTAATGCCTCTTATTTTCCCACTTGGCACTCAATTGGCAACTAGTTTAATTTAATATCCAAGTAGCAAGTTTGTTAGAATAGTTGGTCGTGGTTTAAACAATATCATATTAGTTATTGTTTTTTTACAAGCAATTATTCCACGTCCCAGATAACTTCGATGATTGGGACAGTGGGATATGCAATTAAAATTTCCATATCATTAAAGAAATCCAATTATCGCCGAGATTTATGGTTAACGCATGACTGGACAAGATGGCGATAGGCCCCAGCACTATGGGGCCAATGGTAATGTGAATGTCACGCGGATGGTTGTAATGCCAACGACCAACAAAGATACCAAAAGGCTGCCAAAAGGGCAATGTGGTTGGTCTGCAATGTTGGTGGAGGAGAACAATTGTAGCGAAGCAAAGCGTATTTAAAAAAAAAGGGGAGAATAAATATAACACATAAGTTGGTTGCATACATTCAGTCCATCCGAAAAGATGCAAGTCATTCCATTTTCAAAAATTAATTACAATAGAACGAAAGCAAATAGAAAAATGAGCATTTCGGAGGTACTCTACACTGAATTTCAACAATATAAAAATGAGTCATTATTAATTTTAAGAGAAATTTAATGAAATTCGTTGCTTAAAATCTCTCTTATTTTAGTAATATCTAGATTACGTCTACAGAGCATCCTTCTTAAAAGCAAATAAAATGAATCCAGAGGTAGAAACAATATTGATGCATAATCACTTTTGTTTTGAGAGTTAAGAACAAAGCTTTGACTTTGTATAAAATAACAGTTCACCCCACCCCATCAAAGCACAATTGCCATCCCTTGTAATTACTAAACGAATCAATTAATTTACATCCAATACCAAGCATGTTTGAATAATGCGACTTTAAATGATTAATCTGCCACAATTACAAAGAATGTGCGCATTTTAATTTCCTGTGCATTAATCCGGAAGTATAAATCATACTAATGTTAAAATAATGACACGAATTACTAAGTATAAAGCTTCTTTCGTCCAGTAATAGAAATTAACCTCAATTCACCCAAGTGCCATTCCATTGGCATTTAATGAAAGCAACTCACTTGAAAATAGTATCTCGTGTTTGGAGCAATTAATTCATATCCTATATCATATCAATCTAATACGGTCCTGCGCACACACAATGTGAATTTATGCCTTGTCATTACAGCGCGCAGAGTAATTATTGCACTTGCCTTGCACATTACGTATCGCCCCCTGTGATCAGAGTCCCAGGCGATATTTCGAGCCGGCAATTAGTTGTAACATTATAATGAGTAATTACCGTTAATCAATCATACAAATAAATTTAATTACAGCGCCGCCACGCCGGCCGCCATTGTTTCGAAATGGCGAAATAAACAACAAAATAGAAATTTGCACGAGTGTACCAACACACACGACAATGTACCCGTCTAGTGCAGAAGTGTGTGCATTGAGTGATTAATGAGACCTGATTAATTTTGCATTTGCAACCGTTGCAGCGCAGCATTCGGCTGGCAATTGCCAGCGATCCTAATAAAATATGTTGTTGAATAAAATTAAGTCGAATGGGAGCTTCAACTGCAGTTAAACAGTTGATGCAGTGCTGGCAATAGTTGGAAATCGTTTTGTGCGGGAAATTGAGAAAGTTCATGCTGATGGTTTGGCTTTAATTGAATTTAAACTCATTAGAAATTATTTATTATTAATGGTTGCAACATGGTAAGTGTTGGTTTACGAGCACTTATTCAATAAAAATATCCTAAACAGGATGCAAGGAATGAAGTTCATCTAGTACAGTTGGTCCAGTTTATAGTTACAAAATAATGTCGGAAAATGTCCTTAATTGCATGGCTATTGCTTAGAAATTCATTGATTTAGTAAAGGTCATGTTTGAAGCAACATAACTACCTCAATTTTCATAAGAACCATAGGGGCCTAGTTTGTTTGGAAGCCTTCTTGTTTATTTTCGATTTTTGGGCCTAACTTCGATGGTGACTGCATTGAGTCTCATTGGATCCTAATGGATCCATCTTTGTACTTGGAAGTTGAAAAGAACTTATTAAAAGATAAATACAATTCTCGTAATTTTACGAAAGCGCTTTTGCAATTCTTGTTTCTTTAAACATTTACATCGTGTACTACACAATTGCTCTATTGAAGCAAACTTCAAGTGATTTCTTTACTTCAAATGAATTAACAACTACTTATTAATAGATAGTACTATTAGTCCAATATTAATTTATGATTGTACTCATTTGCAGGAGATTGAATATTTCCAATCAATAAAAGCAACTTCAAAAAATCTAAATTGATACACAAACAATCATCACTTTCATCTCAATTAAAATTAATCACACCGCAATTAGCAATCAATTTAGCACTCATTGGAAAATCGAATAATATAATTCAAGGCATAAATAACAAATAATTCAATTGGCATCTTACAAAACTTGCTCATCTTGACCCGCGACGCAGAGAATTAAGCATCCAGCAAGCACAGGCTGACTCAAGTAGAAATTAATTACAATTACAACTTGTAAACAAGTCGAAATAAATAATCATGGCAACTGATGAAACGCGACGTAATAATTGTGGGCGCATCGCCTCGATTTTTCAGGTGGAACTGAATTTATTGCGCATAATGAAATAAAATGCGACGTAATGTAGCATAAGTCAGTGTAATGCAATGTAATTACATGTGCAACTTACGCAATACATGCTATAAACCAGCGGTCCCGCCTTCCTAACATTTTTATGTTCCATGATGTCACGTTGAAAAAATTTACCTATTTGGATGAATTATGATTGTCTCTTCACTTACCAATTATGTAATTTATTTATTTTATATTGCCTATTTGTCCAATCGTGTCACACTCACCTGCAATAAACAAAAACATCAATTATAAATAGTTATTAATTACTCAATGAAAATAGACCAATGGTTGTTGCTAGTGAGTGTACATATCGAATATGGTATAATTACATTATATATTTAATGAAAAGATGCAGCAATTATATAATTAAATTGTAATTTAAACTTTAAAAGTGTAAACTTTATCTATCTCATTCCAAAATGCATCAAACAAAATTCAATTAAAAGCCTCCAATTTTCAGATATGATTTATTTTAGGTGTTTGTGTATGTTGGGTTGCCTACAAAGTCCCAGGTAACTTGTAACTAGCACAAACTGTAGATGAAAATACAAAACATTCTTTACCATTAAGCAAAGTCAGTTGATATCGACTTGTGACACATTTCTTTAGAACAATCGATAAATAATAATGTAGAACTAAAAACCTAGATTACTCGGAATGATTAATATTTATATGTTAATTCCACGCACGGCGCGTTCTCCGCTTTGCATCGACGGCATTGGCCAGCTCATGTACCCATGCACATTTACATTATCCATGTACAGTTGATACAATAGTAAATTGCAAAATTCTCATTATTTGATATTATTACGATGCATTATGCCAGTCGACGTCGAGTGAAAAAGACTCGAAAGTTTACGTTTATCCTCATTGTTCTGTGCTCGTTTGTCGATTTGAATATTATCTCGCAACTTTTGTTCGCTTAATCAAATTGTAAATAACGGAATCGGGTCAAGTCGAATTTGCATTTTACGCTGGCGTGCCGAAGAGAGAGGAGAGATAAGAACGAGGATGTAATAACACTCTGTGATGCAGAGATGCAACCTAGTTATTAATTTACTCAAAGCAAGCGTAATTTATGTAAAGAGAAAAGTGTAAATAATGCTTAATTTCCACGACGTGAACAAATATTAATTCTATCTTGCGTTCATTTTATAACGCTGGAGAGGGGATTGGTCTGTGACGCGCCCTCTTTTAACCTCTAGGTTAAGTTTGATCTGATAAGGCCAATAGAATGAAATGTAGCCTAAATATTAATTTACTGCGAATACAGTTCCGGCAAATATTAATGTGCAAACATGATTTAAATCACCTTTAATAACAAGGGAAGATAAATATTTAGTGTAGATTAAATGCTATAAAGAAAGTGAAATAAATCAAGATAACAATAAGAAATATTAAACATGCCGCATAAATTAATTAAAATATTAAAATTGCTCTATGGAAAAACAACTACATGCATTATTAGGAATTTAAAATGTGATTTGCGTCAAGTTCTACTAAGTTTACCATACATTGTGCTACTTTTTCCAGTTCAAAAAAAGCCAATAAATTAAAATGTAAGTATTGGCCTGAACAAGTTTGCTTACATGTTAATATATCCAATATTCTGTTTGACACAATCTGCGAGCTAGCAAACAGGTTATATCCACATTTACATCCCTCGTGTCAATCTAGAATCCTTGTACTTTGTCCTCACACAGGTAGAGTGAGCGAGAGGATTAACAACAGACATACTAACAAACATCATACCAATTAATATATCCAATTATTATTAGTTGTGTCTATAATTAATGTCACACTAGTTAGTTTCAAACATATTTGTTAATATAACAACTTTCATCAACATCATAATTCTTAGCTCTTTTGTACCCGTACACCGATTGTGACGGTTTTGTGGTGTGGAATTGTGAGCGTATTGTAACGCATGTTGGTCATTGATCAACACCGAACTCAACACCACTCAATCACAGGCTGGTTGGTAGCTGGGCAGTTTGTTCGGGAGGTTGCAGACCTCTCTTCGGTTTCTACGCTCCCAACGAAAGTATTAGCAGGATTTGCCGGTTATGCTATCGAAGTGGTTTACTTTAACCTGTATAATGTTTTAAACATATTGCATATTATTTTCTCTCCATGTAAAATGTGTAATCTGTATATCCCTCAATATAATGTCAAAAGCCAAAGTTTATTACACACCATAATTTGAGAGTTATAAATAATGCAGTAAATAAAGTATTTGATGTGCTTTCGGTTGCCTATACCATAATACATGGAATAATACCATCTCATCCTAAATTAAAGCCCACACACTCCAATTTAAATCATTTCCATTTCACTCAATCAAAAACATCGTTCCTTCACTCAATCTATTCTCCCCATCACCATTCTAATTATTGCTATTAACTCATTAACTTCGTTAGCTCGTCATTGTCATGTTAAGCATTTCCTTAGTGTCCTCTCAATGCAACATACCAATGACATTTCAATCATTTCCGTTTCTTCTTTCAACAATCTTGACATTACTTAACTCAACCGTCTGTTTCTGCTTTTTAGTCGCTGCCATCACACCATCCCATAGTTCTAGGAAGCATTGGTCTTGTTTGACACAATCTGCAAGCCAGCAAACAGGTTACAGCCACATTCACATCCCTCGTGTCAATCTACACTCCTTGTACTTTATTCTCATGGATGTAGAAAGAGAGAGAGAGAGAGAGAGAGTGGCTACCAACTAACAACATCCTGAATAACCTGGTAAATTGATAGAGAGATTCGCCAACAACCACAAAATCCATCCGACTTTACCATTTGTCCAATGCGGTGCGTCGTTGTTAATGCAGAGCATGTGGTGTACTTGCAGATGATTTCACCTTTGGCAATGTTGCGAGGCCCATTGGGGGATAATATTCATGACATAGTTGTCGACTAGAACGTGCCAACAGTTGGCGATTGCTAAGTTAACAAACGTCCCTGACTCTTGATTGTGTCTAATTAAAGCACTTAAAACGCCTTTAATGTCATATGAACATTTCAAGAATTGACTATGCTCATTAAATTGAGCGGAATGTAAATGGAATGAAATTTATTCTGGCACAAAATATTTGACAGGTAATTAAATTCTTAATTGACTCGTTTAATTATTCCATTTCAGAATTAATTAACTACTGAGGCGACGTGCTGTCTTCACTAAACTGACCACTCAACATTGAATTGGAGAAGAGTAGAAGAAGAAACAGCCTTGAAAAGCCCCGCAGGAATCCAGTCCTGCAACACTAACAGCACGTTTACTGCGTATATTGGATACATTGTGTATTCCACTAGCTGAACATATCTAGGAAATGAGATGACAAAGACATGAATTGAATCAGTTTTTCTATCAATACAGTATCAAGAAGGGAAAATATCACAGCGAACTGTGTTACATTTTAAACAACCTCACAGGAAACCTGTTGTTGAATAATCGATTTAGACATTCTTTTGTAGAAGATGAAAATGTCTTTTAGGTTTCAGTCAGATTGGGCAGCCACACTAGTTTTTATGTAATTCAACCTTTAAATAAATAGAAGCCAACAAGCTAGAATCCAATTTTCAACACTTTTGAATTAAAACTATTAGTTATTGTTTCTGCTTTGTGCAATTTTCCCGTATTATATTTTGAATTCATTCCGCACGCCAAATTCAAATAACAATCATAATTTAAAAGTTATGAGTTATTTTGCAAATGATGGTTTTATGTCTTTTATATTGCCACCATAAGACACAACTCTTTTTCAAAAAATTAATTGTGACCATTCTCTTCTCCCAATTAAAACTGTATAAAATGTATATAATTCGGAGGAAGGTCCTGTATTTATTGAATGAACACGTCATTTTCTACCATATTTAATATGCTTCATGTTTCTTTCTAAGTAAACATGTTTTACTAGTGAATACAAGTTACGAACAAAACTAGAATCAAGTTTTCCATATTTTTTAAACCTACTAATTATTTTTCCTGCCTTGTGTACTTATGCTGGAATATACTTTGAATATTACTCTATTTGATTCTAAAAGCCATGTTAACGTAATTTAAATATAAAATTTATAAAATCAAGAAACTTATACCTTTCAACTATGCCTAGTTTTTTGTTGTCCATTTAATTCATTCTACCTCTTTTTGGGATGAGGTTCTGAGAGAATAAGCATGTTATATATTAATAAATACAATCTCATCGAAATTCAAAACCCACCAGACATTCGTTTCACTTATTTATATATTTTTCGGTTGAGTTTTTTCCTCCACATTAATAAACTCTGTAATGCCGTTGTTCCCGTTGAGATGTTTCGTCTTGCCAACTTTCATTTCACGATGACTAACAGTCAATTTAAAGTTGTTGCTTACGGACTTATAAATAAAGTGTTACTCATTTTGAGGTCTTACTTTTTAGCACAGGCATGTAAAACAAACACGTGTTCTAGTAAATAGCCATCCTAAACATGTTGCTTGCAGTTACGAACAAAATAATTGTTGAAATTGAAGCATAAAAAAAACGCTCAACCATATGCACTGCAGGTAATATGCAAGAGTGAAACACCAACAATATGCTATGATCAAAAATATGATGATGAATATTTTTAACGTCATAATTCATTAGTAAATGATCAAATTATAAACGCTAGTGTCATAAATCCGTTGGTGTAATAACGCAAATAATTTATGAACATAATAACACCAATTGCAATTCCTCTTAAATTATGTCCAGCACATTAACTATTATTTAGTTGCTCACACGCCTCGGCACTCAGCACACTGCAACATTTCTTAATATCGCCTATAATTAGCCATGACGTAATTTAACAATGTGTAAATTTATCAAAGCAGCTCAAGTGTACAATTCTATGGCGGACGTGTATTTTTATGCCGTCGGAAAACAAACACAATAATTGCGAAATTAAATTCGAAGCTGATACAACCCAAACGGTTGTAATTACATTTATAATTAAATCGGCGTGGAATGAACATGGGATTATTTTAAATGAAATGGTCACAGCATTACGTGGCCTATATTTTGTGCGGAGCGAATTATGTATTTGCGAAAACGTAAAAATATTCGACGAGGGAACTAAAAACATCTCACGCACCAGACGTGCTAATGTTAACTAACTGGCATAAACATCAAGTCGATTTTAAATAGAAATATGTTGGTGTAATCTTGCATTTTATAGTTATACTTTGAAAGAGTTTAATTTAAGCATGGAAATTAACTGTAATGCTGAGTCATTATGCCATGCGCAATATAATCCGAACGCTAATCTATTTCAGACTTCTTTAATGCCTTGTTGAAAGGTATTGCAATGTTTCAACATGGAATATTTTCATTTCATCTGCTTTATGCGCAATTAACACATAAAGTAAAACATGTTCAGTGTACTCAACACCAATATCCATCCTTCCCTCCGCCATCTTGTGCCTCGACTACCTCATCATATCTAGTCCACTCTCAATCGATAAGCCTCGACTAGATGGGAAACGTGTTATAATAACGGTAATTTAAAATCAAACAGCATTTGCTCGTCTGCTTGAAAGCCCTTTCAGAGAGCAACGAAGAGCAACAAGAGGAGGAGAGGAAATGGTAAAAGGCTCGTATGTGATTTGTTACATCAAGAAATATCTACTCTGTAAGTCTATAGACACTGCCATGGGAGACCATAGAATCTATAGAATATCAAGAATAAATGAGAAAAGAATGCAGAGAAGAAGTGAGGTTAGGTAAAAACCAATCGTCGATCTCAATTGTGCATTGAACGGCTTGGTGTGCATGTTTTGTGTTGGTTGGTGTGGAGGGAATGCGAGGTCAGAGGTGGTTGTTGATACAATGTTCAACCTCGTGTTCGGGTCATGGACCTTCTTCCTTCTTCTTCGGGTGGTGGGCATAGAGTCGGTGGAAGTTGCTGTTCAGCTTGCAGGAGGACTAAAGTAGAACTGGAGGATTTCAATTGTGTATTGTTAAATGAAACAAACTAGAAGCTTTGAGCGAAGCAAATAAAAAAAGTGTGTAACGTTTCAAAGAGAATTCTTGAGAAACTTGGGTAATTTAGATGTTTAAAACATTACGGGGAATTGCTCAGGTGTGGAAAATTAATTTCGAGTGTAGGGACACTAACAAACTGCAAGGATAATATAAAACTATTTATTGTTTAAAGAAAAAAAAACAATAGCAAAAACCAACATAAATAAAGATAGTAGCGTCATCTCGAGGCAAAGACCTAAATTATAAAAATATAATTGTGATCTTACAGAATAAAAACTTGTTTTCGCGAAAATATCGAAAAAACCTACTTCCATAGAAGTTGATACTGACATTCTACAATAAATCAATTCTTATATCATTTCTTGCTTTCAGAGACTACATTTACTTAATACATTGAATAAATTGTAATTGTCAAGGCCACCAATATGACCTTAAAATATAAACATTCGAATGTAACCTCACTTTTTGTATATTCCAAATAAACTAATGCTGGATATATTTCTAGATTCACTCCACATAAAGAAATCCAAATGTTTAACACTGAATCCCAATGGAAATGACCATTGACCTTTGTTCCAACCACGTCACGATCACGTCAACCTCTTGTAACAACCAAATCACGAACAACACTCTGGTAGCTAAACGAGTTTCCTCTGCACCTGGCAGCATCTTTCCTTTAACCGTTCTATTCCTCTTCACATTACTCCCAAGCTTCAGTTAGATTACCGGTCAATTGAAAATAAAAGGAACCAGATCCACACATATTAGAAAGAATAATGGAAATCGGTGAGTAGCACCAAGAGAATATTTTGAATTGAAGTAATCACTAGGTGGTACAATAAACGAAGAAATAAATGAAGACACAAAGGTATCTGAATACACAAGAATAACACCCTATTTTAAATAATCCTAAGCTATAAATTAAGCTTTCAGGAAAATGTTTAACATTCTTTACACCAGTTTTAAACCTTTCCACACAATTTAGTCCATTTGTTGCTTTCAGTTAAGGCAACCAGTAGACTGAAACTACATGTATGGAGGATTGGGTACAAATGAAAATCCGAAACTAGTAATTGATGAAGATAGAACGCAGTGGAAGAATTCAGTAAATACATGCAGGTTTAAATAATTGCGAGCTTAGATTTAGGACGGACATCAGCAGAATATAAAATGATTTCCATCCAATTCAATTTAGAATCTTCGTTTACTTTGGCCGTAATTGAAGTTGGATTGTGAGTGGAATTTGTGAAAAACAACTCCAACTGAGATAATTATACGCCATGGGCTTTTTCGTCATCAATCATCGTGATAATACGGATTTGTTGTTTGGTCTCTCCTCTCCTGCAACACAGTCTCACACGGTCCTTATCCGTCGAGCCCATCGATCGCCGGCCCCGGAATGCGCCGTCTATCCAGCTCCGCACCATACCACAACCAGCTGAAGCAAGCCAGCCTTTTAAGAATAATTACTTCTTGTTCTCCTCACATTCTCTGTGTGAAATGGTGTAGTGCCCATTTCTTTCTGTGCGCTGCACGCTCGCACTGTTGTGTGTTGTGTACACACGATTATTACAACCTCTTTAGTGCCCTTCCTCCCGCTCTGCGCCTCCCTCTGGAGAATAGCACAAAGCGTCGTAAGATGTTTTCTCGCACAAGCGCTTTTATTATTTTTCGTTAATTATGCAACGCATACATGGCCAGCACGCCCAATTCATCAGGCGCGCGAGCAACAACTTCATTACGGGCGCACTTGCAGCACATTGCGTGTGCATTGAGTGCATTTCGACATGTGCTGCAAAGTTTTACATTTAAGCGCATTTAAATGCATTTGAACGCCAATACGCTGGAGATGTTTAGACGACTTTAGAGCTTTTACTGCTCGTGTGGACCCTTTGGAAACAATGAGGGACATAAACCAACCACAATAAGAACTTGTTTGCTAAGATGTGGAATGCTATAAAAGTTAGACTGTAAGCAGAAACAACATAAACCAGCCACGAGTTCATAAATCCGCGGAAGGAGTTCAATTCAGCGACGGTGCTTGCTTCTAGACATTTCTAGAAAATATCATAAAAACCTTTAGAAACTTTAAATCTTTTAAAAGCTAATAAACCACTATCCCTGCGGCTAAACATAATAAATGGAATGCAAAACATTTTGCAGAAGTGCTGACATCTTTTGCTTCGTGCATTATACTAATATTCGGAATGAAAAGCAGGAACATATGTAGATGGAATTTACAGCAAGTATTCTTCAGAAATGTATTACCATCATTTATTGCCGGTTCTGTCGACAAAAAACTCTTTCCGTAGCTTAAGAAACTAGTGAAGTTAAGGGCAGAAATGCAAGGCGGCGACTAATGCGACATCTTCGCGGCTGAACACATACTAAAATTCATGAGAAGGAAGGGAAATGCTGGCAAGCAAGACAAAACAATCGAACATATGGTGAGGAAAATTCCACAATATAAGCTTTCCAAAGCACTTCTCCGGTCATTATCCCGTTAATTAAAAGAATTTGTCTGTATTCTAGTGTTCAATTTCCTGCTGCAAGTAAATAAAACCCAATTCAACCAGTACTCACAGTATTCGAACAATATTTCCAGGTTCATTATTAATTAAGTCCATCAACTTGGCTTATCAAGTTTATTGACCCGCCTCGCCAGCCAGTAGCAGTTTATAGCAGTCAATTAGTATATATTTGCCTTGACTAAATGCGTAATTACAAGAGTGATGTATATTTATTATTCGTGTGAATCGTCGTCGTACGTGAGTTGCGCGCACGACGCGGCGTTCGCCGTCCCGACACCTGTTAGCGAGATGCTCGCTACGAGCGGCGGACGCGTCCCACCGCGCCTGATGCTGCATTTGCGACGACACGAGGACGGCGCGCGTGGGGGCGGACAGCGGTCGCGTGCCGCACGTAGTGAACGTGCCGCTCGCACTTGTCGCCGCTACGAGCGCGCCACCCGCCGGCCGCCTAATCTTTCGCTGGCCGTTTATAACTATATAAGCTCTGCCATACGCATTTACTGAAACAACTACTGAAATAACTACCGTGGAAAATGTGGAATAGAAATTAATAACAAAATAATTAGGGATTTAAATAAAGCTTTCTCAAATATTATATTCAATAAAAACGGCAATGGTATTTGTTATGAAATTGCTACATTGTGAGTTTGGTAATAGAAATGATGATGATGCTTTTACGAGAAAAGCTGAATTGGAATTATGTTCAAAGTCTGTCCACCAGATGGCAGAATACAATAAAACCAAAGTACGAAAACTGCATAATTTAATGCCGCCATTTAACCTCCTGTTATATTTCTGTCTCTACTCTAGCTCCTTATATCGTTCATCTTCTGTCTCTTTTTACGAGTCTACATCGCTCAAACTTCCAAAATGATTTACTTGAAAACTAATAGTGCTAGAGTGATGAATTTTTGTAAGCATATACATATAAGTGTTTAGAATATTCTAAAATTAAACACAGTGTAAATTTAATCATCCCTTCTGTTTAAATTTGGTACTAAACATTAGAAATTAATTCTAACAGGCTTAACGCAAACGCGCTTCACCAGCCAATAGTTGGTTGGAATGAGTTTTATTATTTACCTCTTCTTGAAATATTTTATATGGTCTATGGAATTTTTATTTTTAATTGTCCCGTTTCTGCTTTGTGTGCTGCATAAATTAATTTATAGCCAACACATTTGAAATTTATGTCATCCATTCATTCGATTTTTCTATCGAATAATTTCATTTATTTTTTAATTTGATGATTTATCTCGCATTGCATTCCCCATCCCACCAATTGGCCGAATGAATCCTGGCGGCAATAAGCATAATCAAAACGAACCAATTTAATTGAGGTGCTTTCGATGTTTGATCAAATGCGAATCGCAAAAAGCGAATTAATATTAACCAGACCATGAAAACAAGCACGTTTGTTGCTCTACATGCATTTGCTGCCGCTGGTGTGCGGTTTATTGTTGCAATTATTATCTCTCGTTTCTATTGGCTGGCATTTATTCATTCGACGTTTGTTGCTGTTCAATTTCATTGTCATTTTAATATTTTCCCATTTATTATTAATGCAGCAATAAAAAACAATCGGACAATTTAAAAACGAATAATGTAATAATTCCAACCAACAGTTGTAAACAATTTTAGAAAATTCAAGCAGACATAAATTATCCCAGCATCCTCAATGTAAACAATAATAATATACGTCATGCAATGCGATGCGAAGGTTATTACTTATTGGCAGGCTTGCCAGCAAATTCAGCGTCATTGCTGGTTGTACTTAGAAAAACCTTCAATTATTGCACTCGCAGCACTTGCCAGCTTCTAATGCTTGCGGTTTAATTGCATATTGATCACGGTTTTGGCATTCTGGGTTGTCGCGAGGATGTGTTTGTGTTGTGATTTCCATCCCAGTCACAGCCAGAAGACGCGACTCATTATAATAAAGCCGCTGGGATCGATAATCAATTAGCGCGACTTCCGAAGCGCAACGGCAGCATGGGGCTGCTGGTATGTGGGTGAGGGATAATGGTGGCATTATGTGGCGAACGCGCATCATCAATATTTGCCTAGGATCGTGACAAACGGGGAGGCAAAATGATGCAAACAGATTGACAAACTGAAACTTCATGTAGCGGAGTGAAAACTTAATGCGCCACAAAACAGTTGAGATTGAGCTGTGAGAGGGGGCAAATTAATAGGGGGATGGAACTATTAGATGGCTTTCGTAAAGACGAGTGAAAAGAGATATATCCATTTTTTTATGGAACCACTACAATTAGTTTAATTACAATTCAGTTTTTAATATCTGCACTGTGTCCATCTTTACTCAAACTCCCTGCATATTGTATCTTCTCACTTATTTCAGAAGTCAACATACCACAATTAAACAAAAATAATTTTGGAACATCTTATTATGCCAAGGGATTACAATAGGTCCTCGAATAATTTTTTGTGCCCAGAATAAGACCATATAATTTTACTAGAGCTACTCTACTCTAACTTCCAATGCCTTGCATCTTCTGTCTCTTTTCAGGAGTTCATACCGTTCAATTTTCAAAAATTAATTACAGCAAAACTAATGATGCTAGAGTGATGAACTTTTCGTAGAAATAAACTTCAAGTATTCAGAATACGAAAATTAAATTTAGCTCTTCGATTTCGCCACTAAATCAATACCAATGAAAGTGGACATTGTTATAAAATGTTTAGATAGTAAAAATGATTTATTCCCATTCCGAGAAAGATTATTAACTCCCATGCATAGAGTTATCGCGTGAATAATAAAATAAATTCATAACAATTACACCGAACCGTCATTGAAGCCCGATATTAAGTTACAATAAACTAACCATTAAATTCAATGCGAGTAATTCCGGGCAAATGCTATGCATTAACTGTCCGCACTGATATGCGTAACAATCTCTTTGTTAAGTCCAAAAACAATTTCCGCACCTCCCTCTGCGCCCCATTTTTAATGCGCCACTAATCATGGCAGAACGCAAAAGTTCCCCAAACACTATTTACTGCCAATTTAACTCTTCAACTTGCAACTTACATTAGCCAACTTTGCCGCGTCCATGTACTTACCATATGCCCGAACGCCGTAATGTAACGATCCCTCGATTTACGATATAAATATAAATGTGTGTATAAAGCAAGTGGAAGTGGTGATAATAATATTTTAGCATCGTCGCGCCGCTGTAAAGTTTTGTAATTACGCATTATATGGAAAATGCTCGTCAAAAAGCCGCGTTATTAGTTACTAAGTGAGTGTACGTGTTTCTTCACCGCACACCCAACACACGTACAACGCGCACATTTTTCCCCAAGCCGTTGATGCAGACATAAAGACGATGTGATCTGCAATGATGAGCAGAGCAAGATGGAGCGGGGCAGAAATTGTGTGTACAAAAGGAGAAGCAAGTCGAAAGAGAATGAGAGATAATGAAAGATTAGAGATGCGACGCGGCCATAAATTACGAATATTAATCTTACATTCTTGAATGGGACGTCAATTTATAACAGGTTCAACGATCTGCCCACCACCAAGTAGTGTGTATTACTCTCCCACTGAAAATGCCCGGAACCATCTTGTATCTAGCAATCTAGGCAATCTTCCATGCCCGCCCTCTATTATCGACTAGGCAAACTTATTTAACCACGTATCATGGCATCAGTTGTATCCTCCTCCATCAGTTAATCAGACTGTTTCTCAGTTGAGGCACGGAAAACATTCACAAACGGAGAAAGCTTCTGATAAGCCAGGAGTGCAGCGACATGGCCTGAAGTAAATTAGTGTTTTCTAAATACTAATCACCGACGTCACTCTCAGTACAACTACAGCGCAACATGATAAAAATAACCAAAAATTATTTATAGAAAGTTGGATGAAACAATGTTGGAATAATAGCAGTGGTAAGTAGATTTTCACTGTAAGTAAACAATAAATTCAATTGAATTTATTCCGCACGTTAATTGCATTCATACATGCTGCTTAACTGTAGCATATTAGGACATGTAGCTGCAAATCCTGCAAGTACAGCTATATACTAAAATGTTAACTTTCACACAAGGAAAACGAGTTCTGTGGTATTTTTATGTAATCAATCTATACAATTTACACCCATTTATTGCCGCATGAGTGTAAGTATGTCTGCTTTGTGGCTTCAACATGTTCATTGCATGAGAACGTACAACACAAAGTGACTTTATTTAAGTCCGTATTTGCTACATCGCATACATCTCATCAGCTCCCAATTGAAGGCAAGCACGTAAAATAATTTTGGAAATTAATTGAACGCTGACATTGATTGATGGACGGACACATTCAAATTCAACACCCTGTAGGTGGTAACCCAAATGTGTATCTAAATCTATATCAGTGTTATGAGCGTGCGTAAAATGTGCGCGCGTTAAACATTCGTAATAAATTGTAAACTTTTACGACTTTGTAGCTAACTCGAGCGGAACCAGTTTGTTAACTCAGCAAATAATAACAATTATTATACGGCCGTAGAAAAACGCTGCATGCCTACTGCACGGCACTAATAAAACTTGAACTAAAAGCAACTTTTAATAAATATTATATTTATCGTTGTGCATGAAAAGCGCGCTTGTTTGCGCTGAGAGCGAATTAATTGTTTCCGCATTTTAGCGATCCCGTCTCGGTGGGAATCGATAATTCATAGCAAATTAGTACGGCACTAGTGTATGTGGACATTGTATGCGCATAATTAGTATGATTAATGATTTTTAATTAAACAATTACAAATGTTCATCATGAGCAAATGGCGTAAATGTTTAATGGCAACAGTACTAATCAACATATAGAAGGGACGGGCGGGTGGAATTCATTTTAATCAATTATGCTTAGAAAATGAGGTTAGGTTTGTTCCAAGTTATTTCAAACGCTGAATGTAGCGCATTGGAATATTCATTTCCAATTAAAATAGTTTGTGGAATCAAATGATTTTGATGAGATTTGTCATAATTTATGTGGTGTAAGCGGAAAGCTAAAATGTTAAGCTGAATAACTAAAAGGACTTTAAAAGGCAACATAGATAAGTATGTTCGTTCAAACATGAGGCTACCTATATATTGGCTTATTTTAATTTTTATAAACGGTTGTGTGGAATCCCATTATTGCTTGTTTTTTCCATTGCTCCAAATTAACTATAAATTAAAACCTTGTATGACTCAATAGGAAACATACTAAAGATCGAACAGAGACAAACCAATACCAATGAGTACACAACTTTCATCCGAAACGTATTCTGCATAACCTAACCTTGCTCTATTTTTCAACAAATTTAAACTATTCTTAATTTCAAAACATTTTTATTGATTGACCAACAACGAAGCAAACATGTTTTTACGACTTCATCTTTTATACATTTCTACATTTGTTTTTTCATTCTAAGACAAAGTAAAACGAAATTTGAAGCTGTCAATATAAGAAGTAAGAATGTAAATCGCATAAAGAAAACTTGAATAAATAACACCAATCTCATTAAAACATGTTCAATTATTTGTTTTTTTTTAAGACCATCCAAAGTATTTCATCAGCTAGATATCTTTTATTCCTATTTTAAATTATTCTGTGTGTTAATAAAAGAAACATGTGTGTTTATGACTCCATTAAGTTTCCTTCATAAATTTGTAAATTATTATTTAAGAAACTAACTTTATATTGTTTTAAAACTCCCTCAAATAACTTCCAAGCAAGTTCACTATCAAACAAAAACAAAACCAGATTATATTTTCTTCTCCTTGAAACCTCTTGGCATCTCGTTCCAAGTCTATTTTAGAAAGTTGAAATAACTTGCCACATTTTAAGTCTAATCCCTTTCAAGACACCATATGTCGCCTTGTCTCTGCCTTTGCAATTCATATTCATACGGCATCCGCAAAAAAGTGCCCTATCAGCATCCGAAAATCAGGTCTACTGAATAATATGATCGGAGCGCAGTGGAATGAGAAGCCAGCTGTTGTCGGCGTTGTCGCTCGTCCAACCACCGCACCAAAAAGGGGTTGAAAATCTTCAAACACCCAAAATCAGGTTGTAGTTGCTTGTAACTCGTCGCGCCACAGTTCAACCTGTCCGCAAGCCCCGCGCATAAAACCCGTCGACCTGTTGGCGCGCATGATGACCACATGGCCCATCTGTGCGACCCGTTGCTGGGCGGGTGGTCCGGCTCAGACATTTCACTCTCGGTTGAGCTTCAGCATCACAAGTAGACTACACTAGGCTGGGTATGCAGTAATTAATATTGGAATATTTTATTATGATATTAACATATAATGGGTATTCAAGGTGATTTCAGTCAAGAAAATTTCAATCTTTGGCGCGATAGCATTTTGGAAATTAAAGCAAATATGGTAGGAATATTTGCGTTGTCTAGTTGGTAAAGGGTAAAAAAAAGTACTGTATATTTTTATTGGCATAGGCAAGAGTTATTTATGACAGGAAAACAACGAATCATCTTGAACAGTTTGCAAAGTTATCGAATCCAATAGGTTGCACACTCTTTTTTATGAATCACGTTTGTGGAATGTTGGAATTTCACTTTAATAGATCAATTTCTTAAATCAACTTCCTCGACAATATTCAAATTGTGCTTCACCTATTTGGTATTTTCCTGTGAGCAGTGGTCAAAGCCAAGAAAAAAAACCGTCAAGTTCATGCATATTTGTGGTTATGGGTCTTTCTGATTAATTTTAGACCATTTGCCAAGGCAATACTGAAGCCAATAATTTGTACACTCCCTTTTTATAACCAAACATCATGTTTTAATTTCCTCTGTACGTAGTAGCAATTTTTGAGAATGTTTAATTAAACTACGTTTGTTACTCGATCTATTTGTGAGGATTTGACTACATCTGCAAACAGTTCTTCTTTCAGGTTTATTGTCCGTCGTCCAACGGCTGTGCACGATATTAAAATGAAACATAACGTTTTTATGGCGTTCCAATAATATTTCGTTTCAAAGTTAAGTGCATCAATATACAGTATCCTTTTATATAAAGTCCTCGAAGCAAACTACTCACCTCCTATAAAATAACATCGCAACTGTGTGCAAAACAATACTACCGTGAACACCTTGTTGTAAAATAATATTCCCTGTTTTAAACCATTTCTCATCTCTTCCGCCATTTCCTCCCGTATTACTCCCAGTATATCAGAATACTCGTGGCCCTATCATGTAGCGACGTACACAACATACGTTGTGACACTTCATAAAAATCTAAATTGAATTCAAATTTAAACATGAAGCCCGCGCTCGCTCCTTCTCACTTGCGCGTCTCCCGTCTCTCTCGCGGCGCGCTGCACTAAGTACGAAATGCAAATGGATGGAAATGGAAAATGTAAATCTGATATATTCTAAATTCAAATATGTCCAAATTTGCATCGAAATAATGCGATGCGATTAAAACTTCCTCGCACGACGGCCAACTTTTTACCGCCCCACATTCGTCGAGTCACAAAAACGCTCAACAATAGGGCCGAGAGTTTATTAACGATTATTAACTTCCTTTGCGCGCATCTAGAAAACAAAAAGCAATTAAATTTTCGACTTTGTTGTGCGACTTGTTTATGATAATGGCTTTCCAAGTTCCGCGCCGGCGACGCTCTGCATAATTACACAGTGTAATCAGCGGGAAGTGCGCGGAGATAGTGACGAAAAATGCCTGCGAGCGGGCGGCGGTTCATCTTGATAGGCGCATGATAACCGCGCAAAGGTCGTCGTAACTCTTTCCCTAAACGCATCAAAGTGTTAACACTCTTGCGACGTATCAGGCCGTTCAAACAATCAAATAAATATGAATGCTCTATGCATAAATTACGTCCAGTAGAGTTGGACGCACTCGACGACTGCGATTTGGTTGGAGTTTAACCGTAGTGTTTAAAGTTCTGCTCGCTTGTGTTACCAGTTTGATCGTGGTTTACTCACGACATGTTCAAACAAATGCTATCGAAGCTGGTGCAAGTCTCTTCGGTTGGACTAGGAGCGCACCATGAGAGGAACGAGACGGAGCGTACGCGCCCATGAAACAAACTGGTTTTTTGAGACGAGAGCTCAAAACTATTTTCTTGGGACAAAGCCCTACGACCAGCGCGCTGTGGCTGAGGAGGAAAACGAGTAGAGTAGACACGATGAGAATGTGTATAACAGGTATTAATAGTTTTATGAAGCTCGTGAGAAAAGGCCACGACCCTCCTGCGTCTTTCTCATGTCTCGTTTTTCTCCTCGCGCTGGGCATTCAGGTTCCTAAAATGCAATCAACGTTGAATAATACCATCCGAAGCAGAAGCAGCAGCAGCAGTAGACAACAGTTGGCCTCTTTAAACGCAATTAGATAGCTTTCACCCTGTACATTAGGCAACCCAATCTACACAAAGTTAGACAACCCAATTCACATTACAGCAAACATATAGTTAGTGAATTAATGTTTGGATATTGGTACCTTGTATAAATACTGATCAAACATCCTGCAAACATCTACATCGCTGCCGACGCAATAGGTTGCCTCCATGCTATCGGCGGTAGAGTTGAGGGTGTTGATGGACGCCACGACGGGCCGTAAGTGTTCCAGCGTGCTGGCGGGCGGCGGGCCGGCACACGTCGAAAAGCGGGCACGTTGGGGTACCACGGTGGGCGGCGGCGGCGGCGCGTTAGACGCCACCACCGAGCGGGGAAATTCCGTGCTGGCAAGCGGTAATAATAATCCACAGGAGCGGCGTGCGAGCGACGCCAGTAAAACACACAGCAGAACGCACTCCGCGTGAGGTGGGGGCGGGCGGGCTAATTGCGCGCGGCGTCGATGTCCGGTCGCGTGGTCGCTGCGAGCATGCTTCCGGGCGGTGTGGTGAGTATCGCGCGGCGGGACGGCGTGACGCGGCGGTGCTGGCGCGAGAGCGGCGCGTAACGAAATAGCGGCGCACGACGCGATCGCGCGCGACCCCTCCCGAGGGGGCCCCTTCCCGCCTGCCCCCGCCGCGAGCGGCGCGCGCGCCCGCCTGCGCCGTACGGACACAAATCGCGAGCGGCCCGCGTCGATTTAAATCTCAAAAATCCATGAAAAACGAATAAATAATACCCGCGAGGGAGGCGGGCGGCAACGGCGACGGCATGCTATCCTAAAACTCCCCCTGCGGCTCGATCCCGCAGTGCCTTTATTTATGTTACCGTTTTATGTAATTTGATCTCTGACAAGCAGTTGTGACATTTTAACTAAAACCCAACCTAACTTAGCAACCCTTCTAAGTTCACAGTTGGTTGCCTATCAAATTAATCTCTTAATCATATATAACAAGCTAATAAGTCGATTACATCATCATTTATTTTGTTACTCAGTTCCTGCATGCCAGTCGGAAAGAAATTGCTATCTATAAAGCATTTAACAAGCATGAACGTGGAGATGTTAAACAAGTGCCGGCGCCTGGCGTACAGCGACTTGGCGTGCGGCATGCCAATCGTGTTCACGCTGTTCACGCCGAAAAGGAACAAAAACCGAGGCGCAAAAAAGCGCCCGACCGAGACACGGGCGTGATCTTGGAAGCGTGGCGAGATCGTAAAGCGCACCACACTGTGCCACTGTGCCAGCGGCGCGCCTCCAGCGGTGGCAATGACTGCGGCGGTCGCGTGCCACCGCAGCCAACGTAATGCAGCCGCTTTTATACCGATAAAAAGCCCGGCGCGTCTGCCGGCATGTCTAGCACGTCTCGCTTCCGGTTCGCCATCTCGTATTTTTTCGCGCCTGTTGATCGTCGAGAATGCGGCGGCAATCACACGTGATTGTTTTTATGATCCCGCTGCGGTTCATTCATTTGCGGCGCGTGCCGCGCGTGCATGTGATGCGATAATAGTAGCGGGCGGTAGTAAAAGTGGAGTGCCGCCACACACCGCACACATTCACGACCCAATCCGGGACATGTGTTGTCGTAAAACGGCAGCCGCCTCCGCAATTGCGGTGCGGATTCACGGGTGTCGTCGCGGTTGCAATTGGGTAGCACATGCTGGACGCGACCGTCTTGCCCTGACCTGTGCCAACTGATCCATGCCAATGCAAGGCGTGAGTCGCAGCGTGGCAAAGCGCTGCCATTTCAGAGCGTCGATTATTTCGCATCGTGTTCCACGCCATGCTGCGTTAAATAAATCCGGCAGCCGGACGTGAGTTCGCGTGCCGCCGGATCTGATGAATGGACAAACGTAATTGCTTGAATCACACGGCTTTTACGCGTTTAATCGACGAGGCATCATTTTCATTTCAGTGTTTGCTGCACGAAATGAAATATTCATTTGTTTTTACACATAGTAAAAAGACATGGCACAAGCGCCCAATTTTTCACATATGTGGAGCGAGTGTCATAGCGAGATATGTGACAGAATGTATTTACTCCAATCGTGGGTCCAATTGACCCACGTGTGGCTGAATGTGGCTCCTATGAAGGTGGTTTCAGTCAGTGGAGGTATTATCATGTGGGCTTTGGTTTTAAAGTGGTTCCACTTGATTGGGGCTATGGAATCAAGGT
>JAODGC010000007.1:963411-985365 GCA_027574925.1 Ecitoglossa quadriceps | reverse complement strand
TTTAGTGTCTTCTACGGGTTAACATTTCTATATATCAGAGATTTCCAGAAATATTCCATATGGCCAGGAAACATTTTTTAAATCATGTCAGTCCTTATAGTAATGATATTGTTCCAAAGTTGTCATCTTAGTTGCTACTAAACTGAACGTCCCCGGATCACCATTCTAGGAGTTTTTTTTTATTTTGTATGGTCAACCAAGAACTTTAAAATTCCGAGATAAGTAAATAGGACAATGATGGGGCAGCAAAAACCATAAAAATGCTATAATAGAACACCTTTTTTTTATTGTCTATATAACTTCTGACCCGTCAAAGATACCGCTATGATTCTTTCACCATTTTATAGAGATGGCTAATAGCTCTACTCATGGAGCATCGATAGTTCAAAGGTGCAAGATAATTTATAGTCAATATTTAAGTGATTGCATTTAAGGTAGAAAATAAGTTAATTTTGTTTTGTATCTCCTTATCTCTGGGCAGGACCATCAAATGGCATTTCATGTGGATATGCACAAAAACAGGAAGGTGATATGTGGTGGCAGTAACGGCGTTGCAAAGTTATGATTGCATGTGTTACTAATTCAACTTGGAAAGTTTGGATGATTTATGATAGCTATTATTTTAGTTAAATATATGTGTTAGTTCAATACAACATGTTTTATGCTGCAATTTTTATTTTCGGATGTTAAGTGAGCATAATGAGGTTATAAAAGAAGATTGGGGTAGATAAATGAAAAAATAACAAGATTGGTGTAATTGTTACGGCAGCTGTGGTTGTAACGACGCGTGCCGTCGGTGCCTGGGGTTTTGAAGCGGTGGCGGCGGCGGTGGCACGCGAACGCTTGGCGTGCGCCTGGATCTTCAGGCGGGATAGAGACGTTCGCTACCGCCCGCTCCATCTCGGGACGTGTAAGTACGTGTCGGCACGCGCGCCGTAGTGCAAAGCAGCATCAAGCCGCAGCCCTTTTGACACCTTTTCCCCAATGCGCTATGTACTCAAATGCTTGTAAACTCATGATAACAAATCATTTTGAAATTGGACTTTTTATTTACTCAAAGCAATTCTTTGCCCTTCCCCTCCAAACTATGGATACTAAATAATCCATTTCCCCACAGCCAATGTCACAATTGAATGTTTTGCCAACATCCCGCTACCGCCTCCGGGCCCAGTTTCAGAATCCACTAAGGGGACTTTAGCCACATACATTGCACAGACACACACATAAACAAAAGTGCTCTTGATAAGCGTGATTTAGCAGCCCCGGGGATATTGATTTTTACGTGTGCCCGCGCGCGTGCCGCCCTGCCGCCGCCGTCTCGGCGCTGCCTAACCCGTCCCCGCGCCGTCACGTCCGCTGTCTTGGAGCTGCGCGCGGCCGCTCCGCGTCGCCATCATCCGCGAGGCCCGCGAGGGGCGCCAATGCTAGAAACCCGCGCAGCGCGCACCCCAGCTGCGGAAAAGATGCTTTTCATTGGCGTTGGATTTCTGTGAACACCGCTGCTGCCACAGCGCGCATCCTGCTGGGTGCGGGCACACATCGTCGCCTGTAGGCAAACACAGCCATTATGCTGCATGTCATCTCGTGCCAATTGCTGTCCCAAAGACACGATAACACCTGATGAACATTCCCCTCGGCTCGTGCCATCGACACCCAGGCGCGCGTGCCGCACCAGCAACCCCTCGAACGACTTGCCGTGGTTCCGCGGCGCCTTTCATGAGTCCCTCAAATCAAATTAAGTACCTAAGCACCTGTGTACTTTTTATCTGCGACTTTCGTCCTCCCTGCCAACACTATAACCACCATACTATGAGTACAACTGGATAAAACAGATCACAGTTGTATTACTACAAGATGGCTGCCGCTCTTTACCGCATCGAGTGCTATTGTGGGAAATGTTATTTTTAATTGTGCGCCGAGCAGCTCTATACAAACTGAATGCGGCATTATTATATCCGATACGTTTTTCGACGGGTATTGTTCTACGTTTCATTGCAAAGACAAGAAGATAAGTGGAGCCATCTTGGAAACAATTGTAACTCAACCGACATTCTAATACCCTGCAACATCTTAATATCCAACATTGAATTACAAACACAAGAGATTAAATTGTAACTAATGCACCAACAACACAATTCTATTATGTCTCAATTTAAAAGCCGAAAATAAATATGGAATTCGTTGAAATAACAACAAAGTTTGCCAATGGGAATTTCATTATGTCCGGGCGCAAGGCAAAATAATGAAATTTCTTTTATGAAAATATGAAAGAAATGAGTTAATATTTGTACTACCCGCACGCGCATCCACGTACGGGCGGCA
Source organism: Ecitoglossa quadriceps (assembly GCA_027574925.1). NCBI lineage: Eukaryota > Metazoa > Arthropoda > Insecta > Coleoptera > Staphylinidae > Ecitoglossa > Ecitoglossa quadriceps. The sequence continues at coordinate 983,043 of JAODGC010000007.1, read as the reverse complement.
GCGGTGTGGGCATATTGCACTGTATTTGAAGAATGGCCGAAGAATGAACGCCAGAGAGGAAGATTGAAAACAGAACATTCCTTCTTATTTGAGAGAGTCGGAGAAGTACGAAGAATTTTTCTTCGTGCCACGAGAAGAAAGCCTGGCCGTTTATGAGCGCAAAGGAAATCTTTTAAACTATATGGGTGTGGAGGCAGGGGCGGGACGTGAATACAAACGCACTTTTAACCTGCAAACAGAGTACAAGCACGCACACCCCCACACACACAGAGAGCGAGAGAGAGAGCGAGAGAGAGAGAGAGAGAGAGAGAGAGAGAGAGAGAGAGAGAGAAGTGGAAAAATACGGCAAAAGTTTCAAATGGAGAGGGGCAGCATGAAAAGAAACTGATACCAGTTTGACAATGTTGAAATAAACCAAAGTAAGAAGAGAATTAATATTAATTGCCAATTAAATACGATTGGATTCGACAGAATATAAGAGGGAGTGATAAAGTGGTTGCCTATATTATCATCCTGTGTAAATGTACACATTATGTTGAATGAAACTGGTATTAAGAAAATAAAAAAATAAGCAGATATTGCACACATTTGTTTAACTTGCTAATTAGTTATAATTAATAATAATTACTTGTAAGATGTTATTATTATTATCATATATTTATCACGATTGTTCAACAGAACAGAAATTTGCATTCTTACTTACTTTACTACTTATTATTAATTTTGATTGTACAATTTTATAATTACATCAATATTTTTATAGACAAAAAACTTTTTCTTCACGAATTAGTTTTATATTTCAATCTACCCTTTCGGTTTTCTATTATCTATTTGATACTTTTACTGACATTAATTTTTCTGTACATTTTTGAATAATTTACTGAGTATGAATGTATAAACTATAAAATTTAATGTAATTAAGTAAGAAATGGCTTAAATTCATCATAACCTGAAACATTAATTTCCATTTATCAAAATAAATAATAATGAACTTGTTACATTATTGTTTATGTGTTTGTCCATTTACTATATTTTGATTAATGTAAAGCGTACTTTTTGGTGTTTCAAAGAAAATGTAGCTTCTACCATGAAAGCGGTGTAATAAGTTGCCTACATTCATGTTTCTTACAATTCTGTATGCAACCATATTTACAAAAAACTAATTACAGCTGTTTACAGCAGTAGAATACTTATGAATATTTATGATGTAAAACTGAAACGTAATACTAATAAAAATTAAATCAATTATAATCCTGCTTACAAAACCCGATTAAAACAGATTTCTTTCTTGCTAACAGTTAAGTAGAAAAACTGGTCTGAACATCCACTCACCCCTTCCTCAACGCTAAGAAGATTTACCTCAACTTCTTCACTTTGCATCAACTTACAAAATACACTCATCTTTTTTAAACTCAACAACTAATATAGCAAGTTGTGCACAGTTTGCTGAAAGCACTAAAGCTCCCCACGGTTGACATGCACGTGTGACGACAATGTAAAGCAAGTTTTCAATCAAAACTTGTTCAATTAACAGGGACAAAGGCAGACTATTCGGAAAATGCAAACGGCATGCGTTGCGTTGGATCGATGAGCGACCGCGACGTCAATTGCAGCGCAGTCGTCTTAATTAGAAGGACTCAAGATCATTTTGGGGGTGGCGGTTAGTACTGCCTACGACGCCCAACTACCACCGCAACTAATGGGGTTGCTAAGCATGTTAAGCATGATAAGTGGGGCTATAAATTTAAGCCTTAAGAGTTACTATTAGAGACTTAATAAATTATTGCGTGTGTGTCTTTTAGATTCCGAAATAAAACCGAGCCAGTTGCTTTCCCAACATTGCAAGAAGAAGAAATTAAAGCGCCTTGTAATTACACCCGAGTGCTGCAGGAAATATTTAAAAATAACTAAACTCTAAGTTTGATAATAAAAGTTTAAATTGAACGTAAATTAAATGGAAACTTGGATATTATCGATTCGTCCTCGCGGCACGCCGCCGCCACCACTGCCGCCTGCTTTAAAGATAAGAAGTGAGAGGGACAGTGGCGGGAGCATAAAGGGAGGATAAGGAGAGTTGCTAACTCGTGCAAGTTAGTTGTGTATGAGTTTCCTGCTGCGCCCTCGCCCTTAAACGCTCTTCATTCTGGCCAAACCGATGAGAAACACGCTTTGCACAAGGTACTTGTATAAATAAAACATTCGTGTATTAAAATTGAAATTGAAAATCTAAAAGCTGTTAATACATTGAAACAAGTGCTGCACAAAACCTGATGAGTGTCGAGGATACAAAAAAAAGTGTGAGCGAACTTTGTCTGGTTGGAAATTAATTACGCCATAAATTTTATAACTCGGCGCATTTTATTATTTCCTCTTTACATTATTATTGATTTGCACCCGTAGGACGCAGGAGATGCTCCTATCCTGGATTTTGTATGCAGCAGCAGGACGAGTGTTTGAACTTTTCCTCGGCGCCAGAGGACGACGGAAGTGAGCGCACTAGAGTGTGCTTTTGTTATCGATTTACATTATGTGCATTTCGAATGGAAATTTATTTCCCGACTTTTTATTCCATTTTTATTATACTTTGCTTTTATCTTTTTTATTTTTTCCAATTCCGACATAATCCCATTTCCTTGATGCGCTTGCGCGTCGCGATGAATTATGGATTTCATATTTCTACTTTATACCCAATGTTTACATCTGCAAGTTACCTAATTTATATTAATGTCAAGTTACAAATGCCAATATCATCCGACGACTACTAATTCATCTAACTAGTTAAGCACAAATTAATAACTAATACAATGTTCACTGACTTTTTAATGCAATCACTATCCTTTAATTTGTCTCCAAGCTATAATAAATAGCAAATAGAGCGCCACGTCATTTTTATATTGAATATTTATTACCATGTAATAAATGACAAAAACTCAGAACTTTGCTGCAAGATAACTCAATAACTATTACACATATTAAACTGAAATTTACGTGATTAAGTGAAGTTTACCCAGTAGAAGGTACATGAAGATGAGTATTTGCAAAAACATAATTGGTTTACAACTTATAACAAATAATTATAGTTGAATTGCTATGTCGTGGTACTGTCGTCAACTCTACGAAACTTCTCTGAATGTAATCGAATTGAAAGAATAGTCATAACAATTTTTCTTTCTCAATTATATATCTATTTGGTTTTGTTATTCCTGGAGTATCACTGCAAATTGTGGCTACTCTTCCAAGTATGTGTTAACATAGAAACAAAGTCTAATATGTTAAACGCCTTTACATGTGGACCCCATATGAACTCACATTAGTAATCAGTCGGTGAGTCCTTTGCTTTGGTTAGGAACGTCTTTTGATTATGCTAATTTCAGCAGCGGGCCTTGGCCGGATGTCATCAGCGCTTCCGCTCTAATTGCGCGCAATTTCTCCGCATCGCGCACTTGTTTCCCCGACTCCGAGATGAAGCTTTATGGGCTTCCCCGTAAAAAGATAAAACGCTTTCTATGTTTAGATTTTAGCGCACTGACGTGCTTTGTGGCGGCAGCGTTGATTTATACACTTGCACTGAATAAATACTTTACGTGGAAAAGTCTTCATTAAAGTATTACGTTCATCTTTGTTAGCTTTATACAGAAAGCGCTTAAAATTCATTTGTGGAATTGCAGAAATTGAAAGAACATCCAATAAGAGTGACGGGAAAATACTTTTTCAACAAATCCTTTTAGCAAATTAATGAACAGAATTTATTAACTGTAATTGTGTAAATTTGAGCTTCCAACATATACTGCATTGATATGTAGGTTGCCTATATTAAATAAAAAGTCTAATATTGATATCTGCGAAATTGCAAAAATTGCAATGAGAGTGACAAGAAAATAATTTTTCAATAAATCTCGTCACCAAATAAATTAACAGACTTTATGAACTAAAATTGAGTAATTTTGAGGTTCCAACTTATACTACATTGATATGTAGGTTGCCTATATTAAATAAAAGTCAAATATTGGAAAATGAAAAACCTGTACTATCTGCAAATTATCTACATAAACGAGTTGCATAGGAAGTTAATTTATCAACCGTGATAACATTAATTTTTAGTCTAGCAGTTAATTAAAAACCATAAAAACTGTGGGTTTATCAAAAAAATGCAGAAAACAAATCGAGGAGAATCTAATTATTTTGAACTAATGCCATTAACATACAATAGTATTATGGCAATTTAAATTTATTGTATTGAGATGAATTTATTTTGCAAGTTAGTAAATATTTGATTTGATGGTGCGTTTTACGATAAACTGAAGAAAGCAACATGTCGAAAAAGATTTCATAACATCAGATATTCGCTAAGTGCCAAAGTAAACGTATCTCAAATACCTAAAGCATTTTGTAAGCGGGATTAACAAAAGGCTTGATGACATAAGTATTGATGTTATTCCTGTTTGCTATAGAGTTGCCTACGTTTGCCAAAACCTTTCTAATATCATATTTTGTAACAAACACAAAATACACCATGGATGTGGCATTGAAATGAATTATTTATTGAAAGCCTAAGGCAAGAATCAAATACGCTTGTGCGAAATAAAAATGTCAGATTCTGTCACATCTTCGCCCAACAATATATTTCGCCATAAAAACATGTTTTTCATTATTTGCTCTTACTCCATGCAACATTAATGTTTTGCTGTCTTGTTTATGTCACAAATAATGTCATTATATTAAAAAAATAATAATTTTGTAAATTCTAGTCCATGGAAAAAGTCATTCTCTTAGCCTCAATTCTTTTTACAAATAACAGATATGACCTGACTCACTTCTCTCTTCCCACCTAAATTAGTACTGTGGTACTTCTCTCAACTTCTGTAAAAGTTGTCAACTTTTTGCTTAAGTAAATACTTCATTAGCCCAAATCACCATATGACAACGATAGTTTGCACTCAACATGAATAGACTGTTTGTATGTGTGGCTTGTAATAGACATAAAATGATATTTATTTATAGAAAACTACTTTCTAACTGTAATTTAAATACACACTGTAATAGGTCGATGTGTTTCACTCTTCACCGCCCCGCCATGCCTTTTCTCACGGCTCGCTAACCATTAATTTCGAGTTACAAATTCTCCAGCATTATAATGACGTTATTATTGAGATTGTAGTGATTGCAGTGCCTATGTAAATATTTAATTTGTCCTTCGCGACGATGTTCATTCCTGATGATGCTAGTAAGTTGTTGTGTTGATGTCGATGGTGGAACAAAAACGCTGCCAATTGCGCAGAAATAAATAACATAAATCAGTTAATCATCATGCCATTTGAGGCCGCAAGTGGATATTATCAATGAGCTCTACTTTCAATGCAATACAATTTTTTGCACACATTGCACTAAACATGGCAAACATGGCACTGTTAATGACCATTCTTATATGAGCGCATGCGAAATGCAACTGCATTCTTGTGAGTACAGGCTCAAGACCAAAAAAGTACAGCTGCTGTTTTAATTAGACACATTTAAATGCACCGCAGGAAAATCGCCAGAGTGAGGCAATGTACAGTGGCGAGTTATCAGTGGAGACAGCATCCTTTCCATTGCATTGACTAACCTTAGATGGTGCTTTTACCGTTCAATTCTAATTCTAATTAAAGATGTAATTTAGAGCACTGGGTCGTAATTGCGTTCAAATTGCGCAATTACATCATTAAATCACATTAAATTGACGAATACATTTTGCTAATTGCAGTGACTGAGAGAAAAATCAGATAAATCTAGCAAGTCATTAAATAAATGTCAATTTATGTTGTTTGTTGTTAATTTTTGGTTTTTTGTTTTTTAAATTGCCTTCGCATGCCAGAAACCATAAAGAAGGTATTTTATTAGGATAATACAGCAACACGTTTTATTGAATTAAGTTATTGCAACAAATAAGGAAATATCTTTGGGAAATAAATGTAGGAATAAAATATGTCTTTTAGGTGACATGAAAAAATTGTACAATATTATTTTGGCGGAAGTGACACTATTTAATGTATGCAACCAAATACACCACTCAACATATAATGCTAGACATTATTTTTGGCCTATATTATCTCACCTAATATCTCGGCATTAATTTAATTATTTAAGTATATGCAATTAATATTTTAACCAGGTCATTGCAAATTTTATAATTATTAGTTAATTTTTTTTCCTAAATATTTTTGTAACAAATTTTTGTTAATATCAAGAAGATATCATGACTTAATGCCTTAATGCCTGACTTAGCAGTTCTTTTTATAATGGTATCTTCAGATTATTTGTTATTTGCAATCTAAATAATTCAAGGTAGTATTGCAAAATGTGCCTCTAGCCCATCCGAAAACATGAAAAAAATTAAAACTAAATAGTTTGCCACATTAATTATCTTTTAGTGGTCGTTGCGTAATAAATGATCAAATATTTATTCTTTGATTTATTTAAATATCTTTTCTGAAGTATGCAACCAAATATGAAGCAACATAAGTAACACTTTTTGGCGCCCTCTTTGTCCCCTTTCTGTCCTACCTAATGTGCACTACAACATCGAAGGCAACAAGGTACATCCAGAACAATCCCCAATCCGTTTAACACACATATCTACTTATCCATTTATGTGGCAAGACGCAGACGGTGCCAAAAGGCGGCTGCTGTTGTGGCACGCGGTCGTCGGCGGAAGCGACGGCGGCACGCGTCCGCCTTCGAGACGGCATCACGCCAAGCGCTTATTATACGGTTCACCACCGGCGGCGGCGGCCCCAGCGTGAGGCGAGAAGCTGTTGCCGCCACTTGCAACAGACCACGTAAGCATGGAATTGTCACTTTATGCACGGCGCTCTCGCTGGCTGGCCACGACGCCTGCAAAGCAACCGAGGGTTCGCACCGAGCGCGTCGAGATAGGAAACCCAAACCCGACCCAAAGCCCCAGAGTCGTGGCGCGTGCCGCACGCGGGCGGCGAGAAAAAGGAAAAGTGTACGCTTCGGGTGCTGTGTGTGCTCGAGTGCAAATGGCACGACGGCGACGGGGCGTCGCTGCCAGCCGTGGGAATCCCCTAGGTCAACGATCAGAACCCTGACCCACCGACCTTCCTTACACACCGCCCGAGTGCCCTTATTTGCCCCAAAAGGCCAATGTCAAGGATAGGCCTTATTGTCAAATTGACATCACACCTCATACCACTTCGTAAGCACCTTCGGACAATCATATCATATTTATAACTCGCTAGTCTATTGGATACAGCTACTCAAAGGTTAATGCGGCCCCATTTCCACCACCTTCCAGCCGATTTGTGCGAGAAAGCAACGTGTTACTCCCGCTTGATTGCCTTCCCACGTGCAAGAAAGCGGAAAAATCCTCGGCTTAGTGGCGTGGATAATGTTCCTCTCTTTGACAATGACAACTACTTTCCGTCATGTGATCATCCCCGTTGCACAAACAAATTGTGACAATCCCCTCCGCCCACTTCGGGTCTTGCCTCGGTGCGCAGATGAGTTATTGATCGAGAAAGACTTGTTTTAATGAATTCCTAGTTACGCTGACGAGTGTACCACGTTTATGTAATCCACCGAGCATTCGTATTCAATGGTGGCGCCCTCGTAGTGGTGCAATGGTAACTGCGCGGGGAATTCAAACAAGAAAACGAAGAAGAGGCAGGAAATAAACGCTGGGAAACGTTCTCAAGTTATATACGACATTTCCCTCTTTTTCACTCCTGCTCGTGGTTGCAGGGTTTTCCTCCTGCTCCTACTTTGTGCGCACCTCGTTCAGGGCCGCTCTCAAGAACGGAATATATGCAAAGTAAATTATTAACATTCATAAACGAAAAGCCTTATTTCAAAGTTTTAATACCCAACTTTATTTCGAATAAAATTTCCATTCGTTCGCGAAATTCCTCCTTTTTCGTTTTCTTCTCAGCAAATGGTATACAAAGTGTTTGCCTTGTGTGGCAGTTGAATGAAAATCGTTTAAAATTGTTGACGCGCTCAATGAAATTACAAGCCACCACTTTAGCACCAACTGTAAACATCTGCATTTAGAGAGATTGCAATCAAAAAAGTGTTTGCGTGCAATTTAGCAGTTTATCGCAACGCTACGTATAATCAATTTCGCTGCCTCCCAACATAAATCTGCAATCTCCTTATATTTATTCTTGTATTACTTTAGATTTCCACTTTATACCATGTAATTTTTGTTTCTCCTTGCCTTTGCGTCGCAAGTAATTTGCGTGAAGCTTTTTCTGCATTCGCAAATTTAAATTGCACTGGGATAATATTAAAATGTTGCAATTTACAAGCAACTCAGGCCAAATCAACATTACCTAAAAATAAACGTCTCCCCAACATGAAATCGTATTAATCGACTTCCAGCGCACTCCACTCGCCTCCACATTGTGCACATAGTTGCCACAAGTTGTGTAAATATACCCATTCTGTAACATCAAGTTTTAAAACATTTGATACGGCAGATTCCTGAATGTCGGGGTGAATAAACTTCTTTTTATCGACCAGATGCGCAGCAGAAGGGGAGAGAAGCTTTTAAGCTCGCAGTGCGCGTATACGGACACACACTGACACATCGTCGTATTGAATTTATCCGCGACGGTATGAGTGCTGCAATAACTTGTTCCTCTGGCAATGAATACTCTTTTATGTTTGATGCATTATTATGCTTTTAATGTGATTGAAACAAAACTCTACGCTGGGATCTATTCAATTTGGCTGGGAAAAACTCGCAGAGTTATTCAGTGTACACATTGTGGAACTAATTCTATTTTATGAACAATCAACATATTGTTGGTGCTTCAATTAAAAGATGCATTCTAGGGTCTCTTGAATGGCTTGACCGGCGATGTTTACTTTTGAGGGTCCGCGTAAGCTAATTTGATTGAAGGATGCATTACAAGTCTTTGTATCAAAGGAATTACAAATTGAACTGGTTTCAATGATTAATCTATTCATCAGCAATCTTGTTATGCTGGCAGTGTGTTAGAATTTCTTTAAATCATTATAAAACATTCCACTAACTTGGAAAATATAGCCGAACATTTAAACGGATTGTATATATTTGCTACCTGCGGCAATACCAACTGTAATTCTGGAATGGATTATTATTTACTCCTCCATCAAAGCACTGCTAAAAGCAGAGCTTATGTTTAATGATCAATAAAACAGTTTATATGACGCGCCATGATTAATTTAATTAGTTCAACTCAAATGACTATTTATTAGCAATATATGTTAATTCCAATTAATGAGCGTAGCTATTTTTATCGGGAATACATTTTGTCGACGCATTAAACACATTCTAATTGAACTAATATTACAATGATTAATCAACACACTGAATTAGCCTAAAACAAATTTTCAAATTTTAGTCTAATTTCTTATTTTATTTAATTGCTAGATATGAAATAAACCAAATATTCAGATAATAAATAAACTTATGTTATGCTGGATTTATTTCATTCTGAAAGAAAAACCTCACAAAGGCTCACAATGGTTCACTTATAGTTAGACTTATATGGTAATTTGTTTCTGCATTACCTCAGTGGAATTAGTATTAAATTGTGTGATAAGTTGCCTACCTTATTGCCTTATTAAGTAAGCTGGGTTTAGTTTGTTTATCCTCCTTCTTAAGCATTTCTACCAATAAAGAAAATAACGATTTTATGACTTCACATGATTTATTTGATTGGCTTCACTCGATTCAAATTAAAATGGATAGTTATTCTCTTTTTTTCCCTTGGTGATATAGCTAGTTCTTTTATAGTTCAACTCCTATAGGTACATTGTATTGTACTTAAATAGATAATTTAATAAACATTAATCCCCTAAAGTTGAATGCAATTAAACGGATGCTGGCTTCACCAAGAAAATCACTTTAAATATTTGAGATAACCCGTGGATGATTACTTCGCTCCCAGCGACCTTACGAAACACGCTCGTAAAACATTTAATGCGAATAGAAATTTTAATTGAATCAATAAAAAGCTCGTAAAATTGATTCCACCTCTTGCTCGCCTGTGCATTCTATCTTCCAATATGGATATACAATTCAGTTACACAGTAGTGGCATCTGCTGCATTAAAGAGAAAAAATCCGGCAGTTTTCAATCGTTTAAAACGATTGTAAAACATGAACGAAAATAACCAGAATAAATCGCATCGCTGTATCCAAAGCAATCCCGCTAAACGGACAGAGTTCCGCGTAAATATTTAATATGCATTAACGTGATCCGTCTGGCAGTGGCGAGTGTCGGCCGTGTCGGCGACCCGAGCCGATCTGCCGCCACCGGCGATGTGTACCGAAAAACGACGCAAACAGGTGGTTGAATTAGTGTCGTTTCGCAGGGGCTCAACCGTCCGGGGAGCCTTTTATTTTAAACCCACTTGCCACCAACGCCGCCTCCGCAGCCACCATGCGGCCACCCGTCGCACGCCGCCCGGCCTGTACTCACACTGACCGCACGACCACACCGCCCGCACAGAACAACAATTATTAAACCCGGCCAATTTTATTTCATCCGCCACCAAGTGCATTTCACTCTGGGCGATTTATGACTGCAAACAACAAACGCAATTACAGTTAACTGCGATATTTCTTATTATTGTTATTGCCTGCCTGCCTGCTATGCAGAGAGCATTTAAACTATTCAAACGTTTGTCCAGCGAAATTCTTCAGCGGACACAATCGGTGATTTACATACATATGGCCGCCGCGAATGATATTCCGCGTTTGGTTTGAATTTTAAATTCAGCAGCTGTAATCATATTCGGAATTAAATCAGTTCATTTCGAAAGTTTCCCAGTCGACCTCACACAGGCTGCCGAGAGAGGCAGCAAGAGCGCTTTTGAGAGCAAGACCGAAAAGTCCATTCCAACTAAGAAACTTTGATAATAAGATTGAAAAGTTTCGCCTCCGCTTAATGCCAGGCATTCATCTCGTTCATACATGTGTTCATAAAAAGTTTTGGCAATGCCATAAAAGATTTTATTTTGATAAGGCGACCCAATGGTAAATCATTGCCATCAAAACTGATATTAATCAGACCAAGGCAAATAGGACGGTAAATAATCAAGGGGGAAAATAAGAAGATGTCGTAAAGAAAAGGAAATATGCGATTTCTTTGTTATTCCGTTATCTTGGCTACAATTTAAAGTTCATCTTCGTGGCCAAGGCAGGAAATTCCCAAACAAAAACATACGAAATTATGACAAGAGTTATAAATTTTAGTTTGTACGTAAATAAAGTTGAAATTGATAAAATATTGCCAAAGTTTGTAGGACGAAAATTGCATCCATGCATTATTCATGCTAGCCTTAACTATATCAAGTTGCTCGCCGAAGTTTTCCAACACAATCTCTCTCTGTCTCCCTCTCCTTTCTCTCTCCACGAGCAACCAGCCCACACATACAATGCGTCCTAAATCAAGCCCATCAAAATTTATCACCCGTTGCAAGGTAGATTCTAATTTCCAGCAACAATATGCGATATTCAATAGTTTTTTTTTATCCATCACGCGCATGAGTGTATTCGTAAAGTGCGCATATTACTTGCCGCATAATTCCAATCATAAATTCCCATCCAATTTCTTGGGCTGAATGAGAAATTTCGCATCGGAATGAATATTGCCTAGAGTCTATTGATTCATACGCGTCACTGAGGGAGGACACACTTCAATCCCATCGCATTTCTTCCCATCGCTGATTTTCAACCACCACCACCGCCACCACCACTACAATAGCACTAACTAATAGTTATTAACTAATTGCGCAATCTATATCAATCAGGCTCAAGTCCGGCTAGCAAATTTGATCGCGCTGCCCCCGGCGTCGCCGTGGACGTTGCATTATAAGCGCCATTTCCACGAAATAAGGCGGTGCGTCCTAAAAGAGAGACAGTGTCATCTAAATAGGAGGTTCTTCGTGGTGCGAGCAAGACCAAGATGCGGATGTATTCGCGGATCGATACATCATTTGGAGCTGTTTCCATGGCAGCGCGTGCCAAACGCTCTTCTCTTCCTTTCCAACGCGTCTCGACGCCGAATACGCTCGCTTGCTTGCTTCTTCTGCCCCCTTTTACATTCATACCGGCCCGTGCATTATTTCCTTGTATATACACAGTTAAATTGAAAACATGAAAACAAACTAGGTACAATCGCAATAACCGAGCGTTCCTAAACCGTGTGCTCTCGTTGGCGAATCCCATTCGGGATCTATATAAACAACGATTAAACACATTTGCTTGCGTTGCGATATAGTTGGCTAAAATATGCCGATTTTTAGCGTATTTATTTAAAGCGTTTCATATTGCGCTTCTCAAGCGACTCAGCAATAACTTGCCTGGTAACAACTTGCCGTCGAGTTGTGAGCTTCAAATGAATACGGAAACATCTAGAATGTTATTGTTTCAAAGCGTAATTTGCAATTGGTTTATGAAAACGCAATTATATTTTCGTTTAATCTGCCATTCCGCAACGAAATTGAATATTGCACAGGTTTGCTTTCAGAAATAAATTAACTTCAATTTAACTTTTCCTGCAAATCTTTGAGCAAATGAGATGAAATTGAATCACACCCGGGCACAGCCACACAAGTGACAAAACACGTTTAAGTATCTTTTGTTTTAATTAAACGAAAATATATTCTCACAGACTTCGCCAATGTTAGCAAAGGATGTGTTATTCTACGTCTATTTTTGGAACAAGAGTTTCCACTGTATGCGCCGTGAGCGCAATATGAGTAATTTTAAAAGCCCGAATGGGAAATATTGTTTTCTATTGTTAAACCCAATCTCATCCACCATACATTCCAGCCGTCCATTCAGTCAACCGCACTGCTACCGTATCGGGGTCTTTCGTTTATTCAACTTAAATTTGATTTATCGATGTTCTAAATGTTTCTGACACTTGGGGAATTGAATTTCGCCGGTCGTAATCATTTTATATAAATCAAAGTCATCGTCATTGAGAGTGGTTACGGTTGAAAGGAAGTTTTAGAAATTTCCAGATATGCTAAAATGTTTAGGTCAACCGTACGGCAATAATATTAGATTTGAACGAGTGCAAGTATTACTCAACAATTTTAGCAATTTTTTAAAGTTTGTGATATGTATATATATGACTTACATATTGTCATTGTAGAAAAGTGAGTAACGTCAACTATTCAGCTAAACAGTTTCGTGGTCTAAATACCACATGGAAATGTACAGTCATCTTTCTCGTTACTTAATTTTGAAATATGCAATGAATTTGTGTTAACCGCCCCATCTGCACTTCTAAAAACTAACTGAATGAATTGACGTCTGCACCCTCTCTACGCGTTTATATAAAACAAATAGTTACTTGACAATCAATTGACAGATTCCTGTTAAAGTAGGCAAATTTAAATTGACAATTGTCAAACGCTTTGACGTTTACAAAACAACTTGACGTGGATGTCTCGCTCGCGACGATGGTATCATAATCCTTCTGCGCCAAAGACAAGACCGAAAAATGGATAAATAAATCCACCAAGGGTCCTTTATTTCACACTAATTTCTCCATCGAAGTGCATAGAGTACCACAACGTATTAAGCCAAAGAGCACGCCATCACAAGTCTGCAACTTTCGGTAAGCAAATCGCGTGCTTTTCAACAACTTCCACAACCATGTAAAATCCTTACCAATAATTACCCTTTAATACACGGTCGATGATAATAAATATTAATGTAATTGATACAACGTGTTGCCACATATACCAAGTCCGTGTTAACATATCCTTTTCATTTTAGGAGGTATTTGTAGTGATCTTAGAACATAATCATGGATGAAGACCTGCTATCACCAGGAAGCAGTAAAAAGAGTGTAATGTCTCAGGCATGGACACGTTTATCACAGGTAAGTGTTCTTAAACATCTTTAATAGCTTTGACATATGCTTGAGATCGGATGATATGCTTAAATTCATTTCTGTTATAAATTGTAAATAATAGAAAATGTTGTATTATTGAACTTATGATGCAATATCAATCAGATATATCAAACCCAATTGGACAGTTGGACGCCATACCCAAAGGGACGTTGGGGTGGTGCGCTCGCGCTCCTGTTCCTTTTTGGCTTCCGCATCGTGACAAAACAGGTACGCCATAGCACTGCATCCCTAGTACAATTTGCTTTCTCTTTTTGTAGTGGTACCAAGGTGTGGTGGACAGTACAGTGCCATTTAAAGCAGGCAGATGGATCTCTGCCGTACTCCTCGTGTCGGGATTCATGGCTCGAGTCCTAATCGCGCAGGTATCCTCCCCTAATTACTTACACATAACACTGCAATCACATTTCTCTCATTCATTCATCGCGTGTCTCGCGTTTGATTCTGTTTTGCGTCCACCACCGCCTCGGTGTCAGTTTATGAGATGAGCAAGTAATGTGCTTATCATCTACTCGTACCATTTGGTACTTATGAACGTATCGATTATAAATTTGTGTACCTTTGCAGGGATGGTATATAGTCACCTACGCCCTCGGCATTTACCATTTAAATCTATTTATTGCATTTTTAACGCCAAAAATTGATCCAGCTATGGACTTCGATGGTAAGAGAATAGAAATGCAACGGAAATAAAATTAATGACTACTTACTAATATCCTTTTATAGCCGAGGAAAATGGCCCAGAATTGCCTACAAGAGCAAACGAAGAATTCCGGCCTTTCATCCGCCGCTTGCCCGAATTTAAATTCTGGTACTCCGTGACGAAGAGCACCCTCTTTGCGTTATTTTGCACGCTGTTCGACTGCTTCAACGTGCCAGTATTCTGGCCTATCCTAGTGATGTACTTCTTCACGCTGTTATGTCTCACGATGAAGCGGCAGATTAAGCACATGATCAAGTACAGGTACCTGCCTTTCACGCATGGCAAGCCCAAATACCAGGGCCACGAAGACACAGGGAAAGTTGTCGGTGCCGCCAATTGACCCCGCGGGAGCTTTTTTAAAAGCATTAGCGTAAAAACAATTAATATTAAATCGCAAAGCAAGCGCGTGCACGCGCTACAAGTGGGTCATACCAGGATCACTTCACTTAATACAAATTAAATAATCATTAGATACATGTTTCTACGGGATTTGTATCTGGGGACGCGTAGATCTTACGTCCGAGGTTTCACGGACTTAGTAAGGGTGTAAGGCGGAGTGGCATCAACTGTATTATTTCTCTTTTGTTCATAGTATGGACCTAACGTGAGTTCCGCCACCGAATTGTTTTCTGATTGTTTACGTTGATTATTCTCCATTTTGCAGTGTATTAGACGTCTCTTTCTATATGTACATTTAGTATCTCCATATGGTGTAAATAAAAAACTTACACATATGTTGCATACTCTAATTATGCAAACTGTCCTCGCTCCAATATCTTAACAATACGTTTTAACTCTTCAATCCGTAAATTGTTCGTTTCCAGGCGTTTCTCGAGGTCTTCACAAATTGGTCGCGTTATTTTAGAAACAATGTGAACATGATTCAGTGTTTTTAGTGCTTCATTGTGCATACTTATTAAATAGTCACAATTATCATCATTTGGTTCATCTTGATGATTTTCCTTCTCTTCCTGAACTAAACTTTTTGGTAGTGTTGATAAAGCCTTTAAATTATGGGTTGCCATGTGAGAATTGGCAATCTCAAGCTTAATTTCCAACCGTCGTTCACTCATACTCATTGATTGAAATGCAATGAGTTGTACTTGATTGTCACTTGATCCTGCATTTTTAGGAAATACTGAAAAGATTAATCCAACAAAAAATCGATCCATCATTTGATAGAGAGCTTGTGTTTTGATATCTAAAAATATGTATGTATTAGGAGCCAGTAGAGTATTACTTCTCATATGTTGAAACATTACTTACCAACATGGCTGGGCCATACAGTAATATGTGGATGTGAATGATACCAACCAACCACCCTTAATTCTTTTTTAAGTTGTTGAGATAGTTTTTCAGCTAGCTCAGATGACTGCAATAGTTGGTCTGGTGATATTTCAACACGGTCAGGTTGTTTATCGATGCGCCGTAGTATAGTACACGAAGATATATGTGAAATACAGGTATCTTCATCAACCTTTTGTTGGAAGTATAAATAATAATATATTTTGTTAGTGAATTATGATTGGTTTAACCTTACATTTCCAAATAGAAGTCCCATAACTTCTTCTTTCTCAGTTGATAGAGCATGGTGCAGGCAAACAGCGTATACATCAGCGTTCAATATCACTTTCTTTAAATATTTTGTATCCATATTGGCATTAAGTAAATAATATTTAGTTGGAATAATTCACGTAATTCGCTGGTCCTAACATAACGCAACCAAACGCTTTTGTTTCGTCGGTTGTTGATGATGATTCGGTGATTTGTAATAGGCAACCAAAATGTCACAAGTAAAAAGAAAATTCAAATTGATTTCTAGTTGTTGATACAAAAAAAACTTTTGGCATCGTCTTCTATATAAACTTAAATATTGAGTTGTATTCAATAAAAATAGAATATTTAAATCATAATGCAGTAAATCATGTTCTTAGGATTATCACTTAAACGTCCGCATTGCGACGGCGTAGAAATGTCGTCGGAATCGTGCAGCCAGAGAGCGGGGGCGGCGTCCGGCGGCGCCTCCACCGTCCACGCGTATCTCAGTGGTGCGTCCCCGCTCCACAATGGGTAGACGGTGTACGTCAGCGTAATGACACCCTAATTGTACCTCCGAACGCGTGTGTTCCGAAATCACTTCATTCCTAGTCGAGCAACGCATTAAATAAACCAACCATCAAGATACAGAAACAATCAACTACGTTTACTAAGAGTAAATCAGTGTGTTTTACTCAGTGAATCATAACTGTCTCTATAATGGATGCAGAACAAAAGTAAAACAATTCCAGGAATTGGCTCAAACAATTCGGTGAGTACAATTCATTGAAGAAAAAGTATTTACCAACTTGGGGAATGCCAAAGAAATGCGGCGAGATGGGGAGATAAGAAGTGTAGACTTCAGTTGCGTAGTATGTTGGCTGAAGACGTAGCAAGGCGAGCATCGTGTACGTTGTACGGAGAGAAAGCGGATGAACGACGAGCCGCTGCCGTCGAGGAAAATCGATACATTTTTCGGCCGGATACGTTGAACACGAATTGGGGAAGCGAAAGCAGTGCGTGAGTAATTGTGTAACATAGATGAAAATTTATCAAAACAAAGGAATAATTCAATTACAAGCAAATAGACTCATTGTAAATTGATAGATATACATGATTACCGTTTTACACGTTTCTAAGAATTGAAAGAGTTGTTAATAAAAAAACGGATAGATAGATAAATTATTTTTTTTACTTTTGGCTAAAAATTATATAATTTCTTTATTTCCTTCTTCTTTCATGTGTGATTTTTTCATGAAGGACTGAAGTATTACACAGGATAAAAGAGCACTAAGCTGTTAAAGACACGCTATTCAGGCTCATCTTATACTTGCATTAAAAAGAACCAAAATCTTTAAACCTTTTCGCTAACCCACATTGAAAAAAATAAAAGTCCGAAAAAAAGAACTGCGGAATCCTACACTGTGCAGCTAATCAAATTGTTCTTAACTTCCCTGTCAATTTCCGTAACACCATTAATAAATATATACCATCGGTTTACAATTAGGCCAGCAATAGTTCACGCTGTTCATTAATTAGAAAGCGAATTAAGCATAGTAAAGCTCGGTGCGAATTACACGCAATATAGTGACATTGACATTTTACGATTTTCACACGCGATGCACCCTAATATCGGTTTAAAAGTCACGAAAACAGGGCTCGTCGGTGAATGCTGAACTATAAATATCTAAACCAGCTCAAATCACATCAAACGCAAAAAAATAAATTTAGGTTGGTAGTTTTTAACAATACATTCCCTGAACTATGCGCAATTGAAACATAAAACTTTTGTCAGAAAAACTTGATGTGGCTGGATTTATTTCCCGCTACCACAATCAATTCAAGTTATACACAAGACGCCAAAGATCAACATCATCAATCGATCCGTACCTCTTGTATCTTCTCGAATTTCAAGGATCTGTTTGTGACGCGGGCATTTGCTGTGAATGTCAGTTTAATTCGTGGCCAGCTGGCAACGCGCCAAGTGGTTCGGGTGCAGGAAAATCGGGTTGAAATCGAGCTCCATGCTGTACATAAGACGCAGAATCTTGGCCAATAGCAACCTTTCTATTTGTAATTAATAAATACTATTTGAGGGCAGGTGTAAAGTAGTTGGGATAATCTTAATTATCTGGGAAGAAGTTAAGCAAAACTGATATCAATGTAGACATTTTATCTGCAATGCACTTAAGTTACAAGATGGATGCAGTGTGAAGTATTGCGGATGATGTGATTGTGGGGTCAAGTTTATTGTTTGGGACCACCGGAATTAACGGAGTGCGTGCTGAATGCATATTAATTTTGCTTGGCACGCATTGTGCATAATCAAGCACGGGACATGAATATTAACGGGAAGACATCGTAGCATAATTTGCGGTTGATTGTTATTATTTTCAGTTGGCTGGATGCAATGAACATAAGGGATGAAATAACCTAAACTAACCTAACCTAATTTTTTTCTTAAATCTAGAAGATTAGTTTACAAAATTGTAACTCAGCAAAAAGAACTTACACGCATTATTTAAATTTTTCAAGAGTCAGTGAGCTTACAAAACACAATATTTGTGGCTTATGCAATTCTTGGTTTTGTGGCAGATCATACATTGTTTTAATATTTTCCAAATTTAAATTTGAGGCATAAATAAATTTTCGAATTGCAGTTGGTTATTTCAAGTCTGGTGAGAAATATAAAATCTTATAAAATCAAGTAGAGTAGGTTTTAATAAGAAACAATAAATGTAAGAAGTCCTTTTTAATCTTTCTTTTCTTTGAAACAATTTTTTTTTATCCACATATATGTTATCGTTAGCAGTACATTAATTCAGCTTTCTCCTGTAAATTTTATCAAATATGGCATCCCAGTTAATAAAAACTTGCTTCTTTATAGATGTGAAGCAATAGAAAGAGTTTATCATGGTGGAAATGTTTGTCTCCAAGACAACATCTCAAAACAACCACCACCCGATAACATCTAGTGTATTCTACACTCTATTGTGGTTTCGGAATTTGCTTATCCTTGACGCGTCACAACTCTGTCAAAAACATTCTCTCGGCAAGGACAAATAAAAACAGAATGCCACCATCTAAACAATCACAAGCTGCAGCAGCAAATAATCTATCCTTGAATAAACAACACAAAAATGTTCTTTTGTAAAGCAACTCTAGAAAAAAGTCCCAATAAAAGTTTACCATGCTTTCAGGCGACGTGGTTGATGCAGTTGAAAGGATGTTTGGAACTTGCAGATGTAGTAAGATGTGAGTGTGACGCTAGGGATGGGGTTTGCCGGCGCCGTGGATGCCAAATCGCGTTGCGGCATGATCAGTGGCGACGTCGCGGCGCCTCTACTATTATTGGCATGCCACGGACACATAAAACCTACTTCGAGACAAGCAAGGACTGCCCTGCAATTGTAACCATTCCTCATTAACAACGCATGCAGAACATAGAGACACCTCATGACTACCGTAAGTTTGT
>JAODGC010000007.1:935302-958057 GCA_027574925.1 Ecitoglossa quadriceps | reverse complement strand
AGCTCCCACATTTGGAAGAAAATGGTCGATACATTGAATAAACTTGGAATTTACTTCGATGAAGTAGATAAAGTGCGCATTTTGGATCCAGAAGTTGCCTCACAGACGAATGTCCTCAAAGATGAGTGCAAAATTTATATTGACAGTAAGAATTAGTTCTTTAACGCTGACAATGTAAATTTACTTTACAATTGTACATGCATTTTGCAGAATTGGATGAGTTTCAGAAGATTATAGACAGCTTTATTACTTTAGTTGATAAACTGGGAAGAGAAGTGGATAAACAGAAACTGGAAGCAATCAGTGCAAGGAATACACTGCAAACTATGGAGAAACACAGAGAAGCCGATCATCAACAATTGCAAGCACTTGTTACTGAGAAAAGTATGGAGTTGGAGCGCTTAAAGAATCAACTTAATTCTTTGCAGAAGATGGAAATGGAGCAGAATGAAATATTGTCTTCTTTAATTAGTTTCTGAATGCAAGTGCACAACTTATCATTGATGTTATAAGCAAACATAACTGACTTTAGTAGAGACATAATGCAAATTATTGAAATTTCACTGCAAATTATATACTTTGAAGTAAGGCGGCTTATTAAAAAGTGCAGGTTTAGTTAAAGTGATTTTACTATACTATCATAGCCTAATTTTAACCTAAGTCTAGCCTATTCTTAAAGGACTGGTGTAATTCCCAATTATTGTGTTTGTGCTAATATAAATTTCTGACCTAACATTAACTTTGGTAGCAGTATCAGCGAATTAGATTAATTGCCAAACTTGTTCCTTCAAATTGATAGATGTTATGGTACAGACAATAAAGTTAAGTAGAATATACTCTAATTGATAAATAATTCTGCTTAAATTCTTGGGAATTTAACTTTTACTAGAAATGACTGCTCATAGTTATAGTGAATATTTAGTAGTTCTCAGGAAATAAATTATATATGGACAAGTAATCCGAGAAAATAATTAGGTTCTTATTTAGTGTTTCGTTCATTTTGGTTAGCAAGAATCTGATATTTATTATAAGAGATAAGTTTTCTTTGACATTTACAAGGTTGTTATTGTTGAAGAACATTTTCTGCATGTCGCCTTCGTCAGTTTATCCTGAAGAGAACAAATTAGTAAGTGTCAACGTTTACTTATCTGAATACAATCAAAATTATTTGTTTATTTTTGAGAATGCACTTTATACTTCTTATTTTCTTCTTTTTTAAATAAACATTGTTCCGATTTTGATTGTGCTATATCTCTATTTCTATTAATTTATCATAAAATATGTTAATACATATCTGGTATTTTGGAATTCTCAAAATAAAGGTTAAAAAGCAAGTCAATGTACTCAGTAAACATTTTCTGGGACATTCCATTAAAAAACAAGTTCCGTATATATTTTGTGCTTTCAAAAACTGAAAAAATAACTCCGTCGTAATTGGTGCTTATGTTTTGCGATGTGACTTTTGCTAAGTGAGCGCAAACAAGATTCTCTCTCAAAAACACAAATAGCTTCACCCGCCTCATGTGTGAAAGCTCAAAACTCAACTACAATTTGCGTCCACCACGACGACATCATCCATCGCAATGGTGACTGCAACTCATCACTAGACTCATCAGTGCTCCCACCAGTAAGAAGAAAGCTCCCAAAAAGTGCAATTCTCTGAATTATGCATCATTGATCTCTTAAATATAAGTAACAAGTACAGAATTTAATCAGCTGTGGAATGAACTAAAGTGCATCCAATAAAAAATGTTTAGCTGCTTCAAATACCTATATGGTAAGGAATTTATCTAACTAACAAATGAATTTCTTAATTCTTGACTGACGTATTGACATGTGCAATAGATAATAAAATATTCATTTTTTCTTTCGTATAAAAATGTAACTTATTTTGACATCGCATATCATATGATATTCATCATAATAACAATGATATAATTCAATTGAGCAGCTTGTGAATGGCATACCGAGAGCTATTGTTTGCCAATTTTATAAATAATCACGATAGCCACTGGTCCAGTCGTATAATGGGTTGCCTATATTTTATCCAGCTTCCTGGTCTTCACACTACCGTGCGTGCGCACTACAAAGAAGTATTCAAATTGCACATTAAATAACGATTCATGTCAATCGTGCAATGAGAGTATAAAAGCTACGCGAGCAATTTGTTGATGCTGGTGTGCGCTTGGTGACTTGGGTGCAAAAATATACAGCGTGTGGAGTGCCAATAGAATTTCGCGCGTGTCCATTTGGCCCCCTTTTCACATTTTACTTTCGGCGATTGGCGTCGCGACGCAAATTTCTCCACGGGATTTTCCTGATGGTCTCATCAGTGCACCTCCGTACAGTAATGTTGCAGGAAGTGCCAGTGCCAAATTCGGTATAATCAGTGGATCAGAGTGGAGTGTAATTGGTTGCAAATTGATGGAGCGATTAGTGTTGGATTTTATTTGCGAATCTTATGCGTTTTTATTCGATACCCATTAAATTTATTCAATGTGTGCGGGAGGCAGACAATTTACGAGCACTAATAAATCAGATACTAAATGCCAGTCGGGTGCACAATCCTTAAAGAATAGAAACAATTCGTGTCTCAAAATACGTGTGTAGTTGTGAATTGACAATGAAATCCGCCTATGATTGTTGGACAAGTTGATAATAATTACATCCCACTGATACCTAAATCTAAGTAATTGAAGTGAGCTGTGCTTTACATTTCATAAGCAAAGAACTTCATAATTTGTAAGTATTTCCGTTTATTCGTAGTTCTCAATGCTATGCACCACTTGAGATTATAGCTGTTGATATTCATCAATTTGGTTTAATCAAACTTGAGCTGGACATGTGTGAAACATGTTAGGCTTCCAAGAAAAAAATTGGTTTCTTTATATATTTGAATAGGATTAGTAAATTTAACTTGCGTGGTTGTTGAGCGCCAATATAGATCAGTCTCCAATTATAGCCAAGAATGCGCAATGAGTGCTTTCACGGTTAATTTTATTTGCGAACGTCATCATCATGCGAGCTTTTTGAAATACTGCCGGGTTTCTTAATTATTTTTCAAATTTTCATGCCTATTCAAAACATATAAGCAAGCATGTCATATCTTCGGAGAAACATTCAATCCAAAAATCACTGGCATATAACAATACTTGTAATATTTCAATTCAATTTATGTTTCCGACATTATGGAATGTTTCCAAAAAGACCATATTTAGGAATATTTTCATACTTATCTAAAATAAAGAAATTTCATACATTTTGAAGTTTTCATGAATCGATGTTTATGAAAATTGATCTTGCCCTTGGTGTTTATGAGTAATTTGAAAGTTGGTTAGTTTATCAATCATTTTATAACTGTTAATATCTAAGTTTCTGTATAGAAATGTTCAAAAGTCTAGTAATTGTGAGTAATTATTAAAATAAAAAATTAATATTTAATAATATAATTCCATAGAAATTCTAAGATAAAAATAACAACATTATTATTATGACAACATATTAGTAAAGTTATGTAACATGATTTAATTGGTACAATTGGCACAGGAAACCGAGAGTCTTCTAGATTTGTTACCAGTGTAAAAGTGTCAAAATGCAACTAAGATTACGAATACAGTGATAAAAGCTCAACAAAGATATAAGCACTTCAAATTGTTTCTCATTCCTGTTTCTTGGTACCTTGGTAGGTAGATTTAATACAAGGTTATGAAGTGATTGTGAGCATATTCTTCCATTCAATGGAAAAGTAATGAACACGTAACATTTTCGACATGGACTTCACAAAAAGCAGTTTCTTAATTAATCAAATCCAATTAGCATTAACTCATATTTCTCTTTTCTTGTACATCTGATTATCTTGCTTCTCATCAGATTATATCTAGACTAGATAATCCTAGTCATAATGTAATAGCATTCTAATTTACACTAATACCAATCAGAAGTCGATAATTATAAGAGTTTTACATTTGATAAACCAACCAATAAAGGAATCTTGTGAAAAAACTAAAATGTATACCAACAAAACATGGTAACATGTGTTTATTTACAATTTTATCTTAATTCATTAATTATGCGTGCAAATGTTGATATATCCTTCATTTAAACGTAAAAGTCTAAAGTGCATTAACAATTCTAAATTATAAGGAATATTATATTGTATAAAATATTCAATGTATGAGTTTAGTTTTGACAGCAGCAAACAAAGGAGGACACCATAAGAACAAAATCAAAAACTGAGGCGAACATAATCAAGATGCTCAAAAAGTTATTAAAATAGAGCTCAATGATATCACACGCTAGTTATTAAGAATATGCATAAAAATGAATAAACAAAACCTATGCCTTTGAAATTTACAATCCATTTCCATGGATTGATAAAAAATCAATGGTACTTGCACAATGAAACATAAAAATAATTTAGGTCACACACTTCTATTCCGCAATGCCAACTCTCACTAAGAGGAAAAGGCATAAAGCTATTCCTGCAAACAAAAGGAGGACGCCTTGACTGCGCTACTTGCGTGACCTACCACAACTCAAGCCGCTTTACGCATTTTGCGCACCACACGCACTGGTCCTTTCCCGACATCTTCCGCAAACAGAGATTGCACTATTCACCAAGTTCAAATAGACAAAGATAACAAATCATACCAAATTATATTAGCACTGGGTAACAACTGCTACCCTACAATCAATCAATTTAATGAATACGTACACAGAATTGATTTTCGCTCTAAAATTCAAAACTCAATTCTCTTTCCTTGATTATTTTGTTTCATTTATAGTTGAGATAATCAGTATACTAATTTAAACTTGAATCAATTCAAAGGAGAATTGATTTAAAGTGAGTTAATGCCCTTCATTGGCTGGGCATTGCGACAAAACAATTAAATGACATTGAAATGATTCTCGGCTCCTTGCTAATAATTAACAGACACGCCGCCGTCCATTTTCATCAACAGCAATGAAACTGCACGCAATTAAGACGATCTGAAGTAAACCAAACAAAAATATGATTTTCGCGAGTTACGAATCGTCTGCCCGCTCGCATACGGTGGGAGGCGGCTGACACAGCCCTCGTCGGGAGGAAAATCGATAGCAGCGCTTGTCTGGAGCACCGCCATCGGGCTGCGACGCCAGTCGCCGTCTACAGCTGCTTCCGTCCGGTGGTCGCTGCTCGCACAACGCTTCCTCCTGTTACCAAGCGCCCATCACTTCTAATCAACCGCCGCCGCCACAAAGCAACAAACACAATCAGCACCCATATTAAAACCGCCTTGTTATCGCCTATCAGCCCATCATCAGAATAAAGAAACACTTTGACTTAATTACACCCTCGCGCGTGATACAGTCAACATTTGGTAAAGTAATTAGATAAACAGTTAGCTCAGTGACACCACCTCTGGGGTACAAGAGATTGTGAATACGCTCGTACGCACGGGATTGCTGTCTAATTGCTGCACCTTCGTGCAGGGCTACATTGTGAAGATAGAACGCGTATCGATTGGCAATCCATTGGTATATCCAACGTCCGTTTCGCGCCGTTTTAGCCAATTAATAACTACTTCCTAATACCCACAAGTCCGCGCGCGTGAGGGCAAACCCTCCGACGCCCATCCACCGCCGCCCCAGTCATCGCCGTCAGAGTATAAAACAACTCCTACAACGGGGACCCATACGTCAGACGTCCGCCACTTGCACCATCATCACGTGCTATGGAAAATCCATCGCGGTTTTCTGGTATACATACCACTCTTCTTACTAACCTACCTCCAAAGACTATACCACCCTCATACCCACAACCAAGCTTAGGCAACCCAAGATTTAAATTATACTTGTGTTGTTTTGTTTCTGTATAGAGTATCTCTTCGCCAAAATGCCCGAAGACAATAATACCGCCAAGATCGAGTTCACCGAACGATCCGACAAGAAAGAGGTGACCGGCGTACGAAAATGGTTATCGGAGAACCTCTTGCTTTTAGGAACTCTATGTGGTGTTTTCATTGGGGCGCTTGTTGGTAAGACCTCTAACATAATCTACACACTTATCGGCAAACTACGAATACAAAAACGTTAATTATTCTATTTTCCTCAACCTAAAATTAGAATTTAAAAAAATCGTGAAACAATTTCGGTATGCTGATAAGACATAGCAATGATATAATTGCAAATTTTATAGATGGAATAACAATGATAACGTGAATGAAGAGAATTCAAGTGCTTCCATCTTCACACAAGTAGCTCTCAACTTATCACTTTTCGAACTATTTCGTTTGCCAGAATCCAATTCTTTACCCACAATTGCATTCCCCTCATATGCCAGGATCTAAGTATTACTTGCGGAGAATATTTTATCAAGATTGCGTAATTTTTATGCAATAGATGAATCCTCACACATATGCTGCGAAACCTTAAAGTTTCTAAATCCTTTGAATTTGACCTTTAGTCAACTATAACTCCAAGTTCCATTGCAATGGCAGCAGTGAAGTAGAGGTTCAAACTGTTTGTATCATTGATCACCAAGTACCTTGCAAAACACAATGTCAATTATTTCGTTTGTTTCGTGTTGATCTACACAAGAATAAAGGAGAGCCGATTATAACTATTTCTTAGATATCGACAAAACTTGGATACAATAATATTTCCAATAACAATATACATTTTTCCATTGGTAGCAATTAGCCTATCCAACATCACTCAACAATCTAATAGTACAGAAATGATGCATAACATAGTTCTTGTACGTATTGCTATAAATACGTACAGGACAGCTCTAACAAAAGTTGTACCGTGCAGTTGCGGTTTTGCATTGCCAAAAATGACATCCCTCCGTTGATGGCACGCAGAAAGAGGGTCAAGGGCGTTGATGACGTTAGCGGCATGCCGAAAGCTATGATACATCGCCTATCAAGCTGTCATGTTATTACATTTGCGCAATAAAAGCACCAAGTGCATCCAATCCAACACGCACCTTGACGAAAAAGTTCATATCTTGACATGACGTAGCCACAGGAAAACAAATGAAATCTAATACTGCGTGTTCTGAATTCATTTAGGTTTCGGTTTGAGACCATGCAATCTCTCGGATGACTACATCACACTCATCTCTTACCCTGGCGAGCTATTTATGCGCCTGCTGAAGTTGATCATCCTCCCATTGATTATCTCCAGCTTAGTCGCCGGAAGCGCTAGCCTCAATGCCAAGCTAAATGGACGTATTGCAGTCCGTACTCTAATCTACTTCTTTTGTACGTCGGTGCTTAACGCCATTCTCGGAGTGGCATTGGTAACCATCATTCATCCCGGTCATCCGGGACTAAAGGAAGCACTTGGTGATGGTAACGAAAACCGCGGGGCGACGAGCATGTTGGACAGTCTACTAGACTTGGGAAGGTACGCACACTTTTGAAGGTATTATGAAAGCGAGTGCGGTGGTGTTGAATGATTTGGAAAGGTGAAGGAAACGCAGACCAGTGGTGCGTGTGGCACGCAGCCAGGAACGCCGCGGACATGTGTGATAGGGTTCTGTCCTGCGCCTGCTGGTGTGTGGTTGGCACACGGTGGCGAGTATGGCGGCCTTTGAATTCGCTATAAAATCGCGCTTTGAAGCATGCTGAAGATGTGTAATTAGGTCAGACCGCTTGTCGCTCTTTCTACATACATTGTTGTTTTCTATTTATTTTTAGAAACATCGTTGCTGATAATATATTTCAAGCGACTTTCCAGCAGGTAGGCTACAACTACACCACTCTTTGATCAGAGCCAATATGAACACAAACTAAAAAGCATTCTAATGCATTATCACGTGCATTAAGTTGCAAATTGACTGAAATTAACTTGCGATTCAATATAGTGACACATAATATTAACGGAGTGTGTGAATGGAATACCTTTTTCAGGCACATACGGCGTATGTCAACGCAACTAACGTCGTGTACAATGGAGGGAACAATACTTACGAGGTTACAGAAACTTTGGTGCGGCAAATTAACTACAGGTACTTACCATAATTAAACATTGCACACAATTCTAAAATATACTTGCCCTTAAATTCTTGTAAAAATACACTCAAAATTACGCTAATGCACGGGTTGCGATCAAATTACATGTTAACACAACCAATACCTGAAAATCCAACTTACAATTGTTTCTCTTTAAAATCTACTAGGTCTGGTACCAACACATTGGGCATTGTCTTCTTCTGTCTCATCTTTGGCACTATTTTGGGCACCCTAGGTGAAAAATCCAAGGTAGTCATTGAATTCTTCACCGTGACTTTTGAAGTAGTCATGAAATTCGTCACTGGCGTGATGTGGCTAACTCCATTCGGAATCAGCAGTGTAATCGCTGGAAAAATTCTAGGTGTTAATGACCTAGCATTAGTCATCTCCAACCTGGCGTGTTTCATCGCCACTGTTATCCTCGGTGTGCTCCTCTATCAGCTCATCTTTATGCAATTAATCTACCTGGTGTTCGTCCGCAAGAATCCCTTTAAATTCTACGTTGGATTGGTGCAGAGCACATGCACTGCGTTTGCCACTGCAAGTACAGCAGCAGCTTTACCAATTACCTTCCGTTTGATGACTGACAACCTGAAGATTGATACACGCATCACCCGCTTCGTGTTACCAATCGGGTGCAATATCAATATGGATGGTACTGCGTTGTTCGTGGCGATTGCTTCTTGTTTCATCGCCCAGATGAATGGCATCACGTTAGGATTTGGAGAGCTTGTTACTGTTTGGTAAGTAACGGCAATATATTAAGAAAAGTGCATACAAGATAGTGTCAGGTAACGTTGCTAGGAAATCAGTGATCTGCATTACTGGGTTCTTGTTGCAATGCCAAAAACTTTAGACAATAATTTGTTAAATGTCGCATATGTAATTGACGTGCTTGGCACGAGAAACTATGACGCAAATGACTGCTAAAAGCCAGCTGTAGTCACATTCAAACAACTGGTAACAATGAAAAAATCGAATTTAGCATAATATAAGATAATTGCTTTGGCCGACGTTTGTGCTTGAATTAACCTTGTTGGTATTTATTTGTCAGTTTTACGTCAACGGCGGCAAGCTTTTCCTCAGCAAGTGTTCCCAGCGCAGCTTTGGTGCTTTTGCTCATGGTGCTATCGTCCATTGACACTCCAACGCAGGATGTGTCCTTACTTTTTGCGGTAGACTGGATTGTGTAAGTTCCGAACGTTGTAAACTGAAATATTCAGCTGACCAAAGTTTATATAGATGTTTAATCAATTGCTTTTACCGTAGGGATCGTTTTCGAACCACTAACAATATGTTGGGAGACTGCTACGCCGCCGCCGTGGTTGAGGTACTCTCGAAGAAAGAACTAATGGCGGCCGATGCCATCTTGCAAGAGTCCTCCGAGTACGATGAGCGCAACTCGTTGCCAAACAGCATCAGCAAGGAGTTGGCCCCCGGTGACATTGTGATACGCGATGAGAAGCGCAACGGCACCAGCAAGCTCTAGACGTGCGCCCCCCGCGGCTTACACATTACGATTACCAATTAGATACACTTACGTAAACAATGCAAATCACGTAGAATATATCCTCCTGAAGCAGGCACATGTCCCCCCTGTCTAGATCTGAGGAGAGCTTTTCTTTATTTGTCGGAAAGCAGTGAAAATTTGGCCACGAGTTACTGATGTCTGAGAATCTCTTTTACTGAAAGTTAGTGTTAGATGGCGAGCGAATGGCGCTGCAGTCGAGAAAAACAAAAGACACATAATTATCTTTAACGAGAAATAATTATATCCCACAATAAGATGAAGCCTACATTGTACCAAAAACATAAACATGTATTCGTAAATGTAAGTACAGTGTGCACATGCATATTCAGTGTGTAATTTGCTCAGTGTTAAAGACACTTGATGTGTCGGTGTATAAATTCAATATAAACCATAAGTAACTGGCGAGTGTTTGAGAGTGATACATGCGTCCAACGCAAGATGGGAACAAAATTAGGCAGATGCGCCAAGCGGAAAAAGGACTGACTCGTGATTGTATATCAATATACATAATTAAATAGACGTAGAATATACCTTGAAAACAATATCATTGTTACGATAGATGCTCATATTTTATTATAAATGTACTTTTTATCAACCAAAATCGGAGGAATCTGACCGAGTCGACATTGTACACACGCGTATATTCCAAGTGAACAATAAACAATGATAACATACCTGCGGTTTCATCACCATTTAATAAATCCTCTTATCCACGTATCACTTTTACATACCCGACTTTTCTGGCGATAAAAACTTGAGAGAAATCAAGCAAAAGACGATTGATAAATATAGAAAATGCGTTAACAATTTGCGCGGTAGGTGAATGGTCAACGGTAGCGTCGGTAGTCTAGTAATATTTGGTTTATAACTAAAACCAGAGTTCTGACACCCTGTTATTTTGCTAGCACGTTTATCAATATATATCAATAAACAACTTACGCAAAATGGTTTCCGGTTTATTTAAAATTAAATCTATCCTAACCTATCATAGATATTTATGAATAGCTTTAAATAGAACTAGATTTGAGTGATTTACCTTCGAAGTAGTTATGATGGTAACGTAAAGAAGAGCACGAAGTAAAACGAAATTTTGTCGGACTTTCGCGAATCCCGCGAGAACAGATTGCTATACATAACCTCGTAGGTTTGCATGGCAGAGCTTTGCAAGCGCTTCACGCAGTGGAGAGAGCAGATCGCATACGCGTTTTGTCTACGTTTTAATAATTCCACAATAAACACACTCTGCGTAAAATTCGCGGCTCTCTGGTGCTGCAAGTAGCGACATAATACGTGCCGGCGGCCGTCGGGAGTGTGGCTGAAATATGCGTCGGGCGTCGACACCGATCGTCGACGGACAGCGTGCACCAGCAACAGTCGCGGCAGTAAACGTGCAGTCGTAGACGATTCGCATCGATGCGTCTGGCGGAGTAGCACCGACGATAGAGCGATTTCAGTAGCGCGCGTGCGGTTTCCGTTTTGTTCTTGGGGCCCTTAACGTGCACGATGGCCGGGGTGTTCGATATCGAGCTGCACGACGTAGTGCCAGCTGAAGTGGACGACTCCGACGACGATGTGATCGACGGGTTCGAGGGTTACGATCAGAATCCCAACGTCAACGAGATTCTAGAGTGAGTTGCTAGATTGTTATATTAATTTCCTTGTGTTTTGTTTGAATGTTTGATTTTCTATCTCATACTCAGCATACTAAAGTCTAAAATAAGATTTGGTAACAAGGTCATGACAAGTTTCTTGATTTTATGTTTTGCTGTGTTCTTCTTTGAACCAGGTCAGAGAATTTGGAGACAACAGAGCTTACTGAACAGACTGTCAATCCTGGTCAGGAGAAGACTGGACCCATGGATTTTGAGCTAAGGAAGGTGCTGGGCAAAGGAGGCTATGGCAAAGTTTTTCAGGTGAGGAAGGTCACTGGCAAGGATAAGGGCACAATCTTTGCCATGAAGGTGCTCAGGAAGGCTTCAATTGTTAGAAATCAAAAAGACACTGCACATACTAAGGCTGAAAGAAATATTTTAGAGGAAGTTAAGGTAAAGTGAATCTTTTACAACATCCAACATGTGCACAATAATTCCTAATATATATAAATTGTTGCAGCATCCATTTATAGTGGATTTAATTTATGCTTTTCAAACTGGTGGTAAACTATATTTGATTCTTGAGTATTTGAGTGGTGGAGAGCTTTTCATGCACTTGGAAAGAGAAGGCATTTTTTTGGAAGACACAGCATGGTAAGACTTCTACTTTGCAGTAAATAGAGTAATGTTAATATGCTTGTTTAGCTTTTACTTATCAGAAATTATCCTTGCCCTGGAGCATTTACACCTGCAGGGGATTATCTACAGAGACTTAAAGCCTGAGAATATTCTACTAGATGCACAAGGTCACGTAAAACTAACCGATTTTGGGCTGTGCAAAGAGCATATCCAAGAGGGGATCGTTACGCACACGTTTTGTGGCACCATTGAATATATGGCGCCGGAAATTCTTACGCGAAGTGGACACGGAAAAGAAGTGGATTGGTGGTCATTAGGAGCACTTACGTATGATATGCTGACAGGTGCACCGCCATTCACAGCTGAGAATCGTAAGAAGACAATTGAGAAGATTCTAAAAGGTAAGTTGATTCTGCCACCGTACTTGACATCGGATGCGAGGGACCTAGTGCGCAAACTGCTCAAACGACAAGTAGGTGCAAGATTAGGAGCACAGCCACATGATTCATTGGAAGTGAAGCAGCATCAGTTCTTCAAGCATATCAATTGGGATGATGTACTCTCGCGCAAGTTAGAGCCACCTTTTAAACCATGTCTTGTAAGTAAATTACAAGGATTGACAGATAAAACAAATGCATTCAAGTAGTGGCGCTGGTGTCGCACGGCTTGTGATTTGAATCTATTAATCTGCGTTATTTTTTTCCAGACAAGTGAAGATGATGTATCACAATTTGACACGAAATTCACACGACAAACACCAGTTGACTCGCCGGACGAGTCTACGCTCAGCGAAAGTGCCAACATGATTTTCCAAGGCTTCACCTACATTGCGCCCTCGGTGTTGGAGGATATGTACAAGACACAAATGGGCAAGTCGCGGTCCCCACGTAAGAATTGCCCCACGCCGCTACGCCATCACTTTGGCCTAGGTATGGGCGGCGTGATGGGCTCCAGTCTTCAATACCGCACCCATCCGCAGCATCTGCAGCAGCAGGCCGCGCCAACGCCCCACTATGTGCATCCGTCCTACCAGCAGCAGCAACAGGGTGCGCCTTTCATGCCGCATCTGCATCCTCATACGCAACAGCCGCAGGCTTGCGATGAGATGATGGAAGTAAGCTCAGGTCTACCTCACACTTAATTTTAGTTCAAGCGCTCCCGCGAGAGCAACAATAAACATGTCCGTGCGGACGACACTAATTTAACGCTAAAAGGAACCTTAAATTAAAAATAAAAGTAACAAAAACGATACTAACTAAAGTACACTAAAACAAATAAACTAAACGAAGGGGAATCTAAAAAGACGAACGTGCAAATCATCCAGTAATGAGATTTAAATTTTGATGAATTTTATATATTATATTAACAGAAGATG
This sequence comes from Ecitoglossa quadriceps, assembly GCA_027574925.1. Taxonomy (NCBI): domain Eukaryota; kingdom Metazoa; phylum Arthropoda; class Insecta; order Coleoptera; family Staphylinidae; genus Ecitoglossa; species Ecitoglossa quadriceps. The sequence goes on along the minus strand of JAODGC010000007.1, from coordinate 944,920 downwards.
CTAACACTCTTATTGGTCGCAGATGAATCTGCGACTTTCCTCTGTATTTCGGCTTTCAATTCGTTTAGTCTTCTTTGGTTAACGATTAGCAAATAAGTGACATGATTTGATCATTAACACTTTGTGTTCATCCGAGGTTTTATAGAGTTGGCGGCAGAATACGAGACGAACGTACCAATATGAAAATAGTTTTAATTCAATCGTTACCAAATACGCATATACCATATTTGCATGCGCTCCGCATGCATCAAGCTGGTCGTGGGGCGGCATGCCAACCGATGCTTTCCCAGTCGCGCCACATGTTCAACAATATATACTGTTATCTAATTGTTTAATTAACGACTTTTTGTATGTTATTTGTACGGAGCGGCGCAACTAGTAGGTGAATTGAATACGCACCGTGCATGGCTATAAATTCAAAACGCTTATTGATGCGATATTTTTGTGCCACTTTATAATTTTGTACACTTGATCCACTGAAAATCCCGAACTCAATACACACCTGCAGCGGGTGTGTATTTCGACTCAAGGTGCTAATAACAAATCCAATAACACGGAAACGCAACCTCGCATTCGTTTCGATATTTGAGAACAAATTCTCCCTTTGCGTTCGCAGTTACCAGTAGTTTACAAACACAAACAGTGCAAAACAAAGCAATACTTAATGAAAGTGTGCAGGTGGCATCGTAAGGTGGTTTTATCTTTAATACGTTGATTGATTTCATATCTGTCAATACTTGTGGGCTCTAATTTTTCTAACGGCTAATGTAGATAGGTTGAGATTTATATTGTAGGTAGTTCAATTTTACGTTTATTTGATTGCAGACGCGCCGCACTCGTGTGCTAGCGCGTCACTTATCGTAGTTAATGGAACAAATAGAACATTCTTTTCTTTGGACGGTGAGATAATATGAAATTCGGCTAATTTCGCCGACATTCTGCTCTACATTTCTTATTTTTGTCTAATTTTATTACTCTAATTATTATTATTTTACATGAATTCAAGGGTTTTAGTCGAAACTAACTCGCGTGCAATTGTTTTGTTTTCTTTTTCGTAAACGTAATGGCATCTATTTCGCTTCTCAACGAAGAATCCGATCATTGTAACTACTAACGCGTTAATCATTACGTTTTTGTATGAAATTGTAAGTAACGAGGCAAACAAACGACATTTATATGACCGATATTTTGTAATTATTTAAAAAATAATAAAAAAGAACTTATGATATTATCGTAGATGTTTGTGAAACGCTTTTCTGTGGCCTTGCATTGCACGAACGGGTGTCGTACATGCAATTCCAATGTTTTTGAATTTACATATGCATATTAAATGTTTTGTATGGACATGAAGTGGCGGGAATATAGTTCAGAAGACCTTGGAAATTATGATATGCATGTGCTAATTACGTCAAGCAATCGGAACCTTATCATTTCCTTGATTTAAGATTGTCTATCGTGGTTTAGTTGCAAATTGCGTGGTGTTTTATATTCTTTTGTCTAGTGACATAGGCAACTCTTATAACTTATTACAAAAATGATTCAAATCATTTTCCAGCAATTCCAACATTTTCGAATATTCTTTATTGAAACCATAACAATTGATTTATATTTAAATTGCGATTTTACTTTTTCTGCCCACAAGTTTTATTGCAAAGATAAATTGTTTTTAATAAATGTCACATGCGTCCTGTAACCTCAATCTTATGAGACTCTAGAACTCGTTGAAATTCTTTCAAAAACAACTTAATTCTTGTATAAAAATTAATCAGAATGCCGATATTGTTAACTATTTAATAATTCTATAATGAGCTACTTGTTAAAGCTTTGTCAACCTGCTAGTCTGCACTCTCTTTCTTCAAGAAGTATAAACTTAATACTTAAGGTAAATATTACCAGATTCTTGAAGTTAATTGAATTGATTCATGAGCATTACTTATAGAGACATGCTAAAATCAGCCACCCTTTGGCAAGTTACCTTAACAAGCAAAAATCACAAGCAGCAATCATAGGCAGTGCTTTACAAGATGACTTAAAAGTAAAACCAAATGTGCTACCGCAATGGAAACCAACTCCTTCTACAGACAGACATAGCTTACTTAATGACTATTTAAAATTATCTAAAATTAGATTAACTAGTGAGTTATCATAATTTCCCTTGCCTTTTGTTTTTCACATGTATGTTTTCAGCATTGGTTGTTGTAACATCAATGGCTGGTTATGTAGTTGCACCAGCACCATTTGAATTGGTATCATTTGTTTTGTGTTCTATGGGAACAGGTCTTACATCTTGTGCTGCTAATGCTGTAAATCAATTTCATGAAGTACCTTTTGATGCCCAAATGTCAAGGACTAAATCACGCGTAGTTGTTTGTGGAAAAGTAACGTAAGTAAGATTGTTTAACATATTTCATGTAGAGTGTAATTTATAATTTGTTGCAGTCCTTTACATTCAATGCTTTTTGCTATGGGTACGAGTACCACAGGACTTGGACTGCTATACTTTGGTGTAAATGGACTGACAGCAGCTTTAGGTTTAGCTAATTTAAGTTTGTATACATGTATTTATACACCATTGAAGAGAATGAGTATTTTGAATACTTGGGTTGGATCAATAGGTATAATAACAACCCTTTATTACTTTTTGATTTATGTTAAACAATATTTATATTCCAGTTGGCGCTATACCCCCTTTAATGGGCTGGGCAGCATGCGCCGACACATTAGGACCAGGTGCATGGCTAATGGCTGCATTGTTGTACAGTTGGCAATTTCCACACTTTAATTCTCTAAGTTGGAATTTGCGTCCGGATTACTGTCGAGCAGGATATCGTATGATGGCTGTAACCGACCCAGCGCTCTGCAGAAGGGTCGCATTGAGACATACCATAGCGCTTCTAGGCTTATCTGCTGCCGCACCCATTATAGGAACGACGAATTGGTGGTTCTTACTGGAGACTATACCTCTTAATCTTTATTTCATATATCTAGGTATGTGTTCATTTTTGGTTTGTATGTATAACTTTGCGAAAGTAGGTTGGGTTGCCTACTTTTATAACGACTTCACTTGTTTTTTTGTTTTAGCGTATAAATTCTACCAAGACTCAACAAGCGCAACATCCAGGAAATTATTTCGCTTCTCCTTGATTCACCTCCCTCTGCTTATGATGCTATTTCTGGTAAACAAGAAGAAATGGTACATGTTTGATGAGACTTCCGAGAAGGAGACACAAACCGATGAGATTGAGGAACATACATTAGAAACAACGAATAGTATATATTCCTGAATTCCACAGTAATTATATGTTGTTGATAGTTTAAATGTAAAATAAATTATTCAATATACTTTATTCTGGGGTGTTTGCTTTGGTTGGGTGCGTTTTACGGATATTGAATTGATTGACGGTAACGAAGAATCGTGTGTAGGACAGAAATGTGTTAAGGGATGAGACGTGCGTCGGGAGCGTCGCGACGCATCGGCGCACAGCTGGCGGCGGCGAGGTCTCGCGCACACGAAGGGATGTTATTGGTCCGTAGGCGGGGTAATCGCGTAATACGACGCGTGCTCGTCGTCGCTCTAATCCCTATAATCTTGCATAATTTCCTCACTTTCCACGGGAAATTCAATTGCTACGGTTCAATTCGACGCGGAATGCAAGCCAATCCAGAGACAACGAATTGAAAGTACAGGAAAACGCTAGAAACACACCCAGCTTGAAAAATAAAACACGACTACACAGGATATATGTGGTTCTCATACATTAATTTGTATAAAATACAAGAAAATATTATTTTAATGAGTACCAAATGCATAAGATAAAAAACTAGGAAAATACAAATGAAGTTCATAACCATCTCAAGTGTTTGCACATAAAATGCCCCTAAATAATGAGAATCAAAACCGAAATAATAAGCCCATCCGTAAATTGCACGTGTATTCTGTTCATGTATCTCTGGTGTTGTCATATTCGCATTGTGCGTGTAATGTGAACAATATGCGCATTGTTGAGCCGTCGCGGAAGGTTGAAAAGTCGATTAAAAGCACATCACTCCGTCATACTTGAGCCTCCGTCTGGCGGGGTGGCGGGAACGGCGGCGAGATTGCAGATAATAAGCGCTCCCCGTCAGCAGCAACCCTCTTAGCGCCGCATATCAGATTTCCCATCGAGATTGACACAACACATTAAACGCTTCTCGCCGAGAAGAAAACGACGCCCGAACCCGCCCGACTCTAAGGGTGCAAGGACCGCAAAGGAAGGGATCGAGGCATCAAGGGTGCCTGTACTCGGCATGCTATTGGCGCACGCTTGCCGTCGAAGGGGATGCCGTGTATGGCGGTACCAATCATATTCGTGCCCTGCACAAATAGAGGCGGTGTTTGCGCGTACTTACAACGGGAAAAAGGGGTGAAACGCCAATTTTGTTGGTGGAGATGCGTAAAGTTAAATCATCATCAGCGCTGCATCCAGCTGGGTCTCACTGGTCTCATTTCATTGCCGCATATCGGAAGTGAACAACAAAGTTTATAAGCTTAGTCCATTGGTATTGTCGCTAGCTCCAACAAACATCTGAATATAAACTGTAGTGCAACAGTTAAGACTAAATCATCAATTTGTTGTCTTCGAAATTGATTTGTGTGACTTAATCTCGTGTACTTCTGCTGTGTGTGAAGTGCTTCAAGCTGGCTAACATCAAAGTTAAACGTGACCCGGACTTGGAGTGGTGCGTCGGAGTGGAGAACGGCGCCAGCACAGAGCTACCAGACGAAGAGTGCGAAGACGACGCATACGCCAAAATGGTAGCGGCTTCAGGTGGAGTAGTACCCGGCGCTGGAAGCGCCGGCGCTAACATACCACCATCACATCACCACGTCTTCAACCCACATCTCTTCGGCAACATGTTTCTGGGCGATGGCGATTTTAAACCTGTGTTTAAACCTAACAGACAACCATCCACAACCGCCAATACAACATCGTTGTTTACAATTGACAGTATTCTAGCTCCGACTAGACCTAAACTTAGCCATCAGCAGCAACCACAGCATCAACAGCTTCAAAGAGTGATGCAGCAACCTCCTACATTACATTTGGGGCATATTGCTGCAGCTGCGAGTGGGTTCGGTGCTGCCAGTGCTGATTTCTTAGGTAAATTACATTTCAATTAACATTTTGAGGGTGAACACGTTGGAGTTGGGAAATGGAGGAAGTTGTGACATAGTCAATTGCACATTGTGTCGGCATGGCTTTGTGCAAATACCGCCTTTTCCGCTCAATTGAGCATAACCTTGTCGACGTACAGAAAATCCAATTGACCGGAAAACAATTAAAATGTTAGGCATACCTGAAGCTCACGTTAAAGTTTAAAGAAAGAGATACATTTTTGGTGTTTTTTTTTATGCGGTGGCCTCCCTGGGGTTGTCTGAAAGCCGGATTTATTTTTCCGGAGGAGAGAAGTTAAGTAGCGTGAATATTCACACTTCATCACACATGTCGTGGGCGCAGTGGATGATTTTACTGCAATGGAAAGCTTCTTTGCGTGCGCACATCTACCAAAATGTGTATGCGTTTTTCATTTACCTTTACTTCAAATACTTATGCTTTATGTGCAGTGCTATAATCTCTTGTCGCTCTCACCTTTAATAATACCATGAGCTTAAGCTTTCCTGTCGGCTGCAGCGTCAACACAGGCTCCTTGTGTGAAACAATTCAGGTTCACTTGAAAAAATCAATCAATCATAGCTTTCATAAATCAAACAACTTATCTAAAGCAAATTACATCAAGATACTTTCAACAAGAAAACTTAGCAGGCAAAGTTTGAATATTCACTTTTTTGTTTCCCGTCGGATTTGCCGCCGCCGGCCATCATCATGGTCGGAGGGTTGTGCATAAAATAATAATATTATTCTTTAATACCCCGCAGGGAGAGAGTAGCGCAACGGTTGTAAAAAAACTTTCCGAATGTTTGCGCCTTGTTTTAAATTATTACTCGCTTTGTGCGCTTAGCTACTTAATCATTAAAAGCGCCCTAAGTCTATGTGTAAAAAATCCTACTCAGCTTTACCAACTCTAATCTATCCAACAATGCATTAGCAACATTCAAGTAAGTCAAATCAATTATCATATTAAATATCTATCTCTTTGCAGCTATGGCTTACCCAGGTCTGTATCCAGGATACGTCCACGCATTAGCAGCGGCATCACAAGCTGCATCAATGTCACTAGGTGGTGCCGGAGGCGGCGGACATCCTCAACATCAACCACCTAAACGTAAACGTCGCCATCGTACCATCTTCAGCGAGGAGCAATTGGAACAGTTGGAAGCCACGTTTGAGCAGACACATTATCCAGACGTGGTGCTGAGGGAGCAGCTCGCATTGAAAGTGGACCTGAAAGAAGAGAGAGTTGAGGTTAGTTATCCGGAAATGAGTATGTAGATGTTGGAGATTGTGTTGAGATGGAACGCGGGCTTAATTTGCATGTGGGGCTTCGTTCATCTGGGGAATTGAGTAATAGAGTGGAGTATTAAGGCTTCGCGTTTACAATTTGTGTATCTGCGTTTTGTGTGATGAATGCGATGAATTTAAAGCTGAAGAGGAAGACTTAGTAGTAAATTATTTTCGTGTTTTCAAATGTTTCAAACCTTAGAGTTGCTGAGTGATTTGCTACTGCATGCGAGAATGTACTGGAACAAAACATAGTCGAGTCAAATAAGTTGCCTACGTTAAGCTTATGTCAAAACAGTAAAAAATCAAATTAATTAAAAACAATCATTAATATGAGATAAAAGTATAAATTGTCGAATAATAAATTAAAATGGCAATTACATTAATATATTATTAGGTAGTTTTTGTGAAAAGAAATAATTAAAATAAAAACTAGAGAATAAAAGTACAAATTACCAGATAAATTAAAAACACGCACTGTAAACACAATACAAACAGTAAACGCACAACAAAACACACTTGTTAATTATCATTTTCTATTATTTATATATACCATTTTGGATTCCAATCATTTTGATTTTAATGCATCACAACTCAAAACGTATTGAGTTGCCTCTATTACACCAACATAAATTCACTAACTTGATAACTTCAAATAATTAAAACATTTTTCTGATGATTTAACCTTCTTCTAAAACACTTTATTCGTCGTGTTTATGCAACTGTGGAAGCCCCACGCAGTGCAGCAATTAACTCCTCGAGTTGGCTACTTTACACCGACTTTTATCATAAATTTTCCCCGAATTGAAACCGTAATCATCGAGAAAATAAGCGCTGCATTAATTGAGCGCTGCTTGTTATGAAACTCTGAAATTGTAATTAACTAACGATTCGGAAAATATAATCAAAGTTAAGACAGCGCATGATGCAAAGAGGGCGGCAGCAAGAAAACCCTTAGCGCGAAAGCTTAATGAGCTGCAAAGCGGTCGCCCCCGCGCCAACTTTCTTCGTGCGGCTTTTTGCTGCTTGATGTGAAAAGAAAGGCTTCGTGCGTTTATAGCCACTCTCAAGTTTGAGAATTAATAAGAAACATGCGCATTACATGCAAATCGATGGGAGTTATTAATTTTCAGACGTGATTAAAATGAGGGTTATACTGAAATTTAACGGGGTGGGTTTATTTTTGATGGTTGCAGAGACAAAACAAAGTTTATTTTAAGATTTTGATTTAGGAATTGATAATAAATTCTTTCGTTGATCTTGATTGCAAAATGCATGATATTCATTGTATTGAAATGAGTTTATTATGACACTTACTGAATATTTATTGTTTCAAAAAAGTTTTCGGCATGTTACAATCGTCAGTTAGTCAACATAATAGCTGTATGCATTTAATTTAGTTTAGTACGTAGTATCAACTGTGGTGTCGCGGGCGTCGCAGGTGATTCGCGAAATCTGCGAAGTCGCGCGATAATTTGCGACTTTGACGCTTTCGACGCGAGCGCCACAAAGCCACCGAGGTCTAATGGCTGCGAATCCTGGAAACTGTATGACAGTCGACACTCCACCACCGCACAAGCAACATCCATTGCAAGTTACTCTCTTCAGAAAGAATTCTATGTCTTATCACATACCATTAGAATTACTAATTTCTCATACACAATTCAACTCAACAGCATAGGTTCCTTGAGCAGTAGTAAGTAAGCAACATTACATCTCCCATATAAACTAATGCAATTAATACAATACTAATTATGTACATCTGCTATGTAAAATTAATATAAATCATACATATGCACTAGTTAAACAAAATACGCCACGAAACAATACTCCCTTCCATAGAAAGATAAATACTTGTTAAATAACTTACGAAAACCAATGATAACTGGATAAAAACATACAAACATACAACATGTCGAAAAAGTTACTACATCAAAGTAAGTGTCAAAGTAAAGCCATTTCAATAAAAGGAATTGATATTGTTGAGTAGGTTAATACAGGCAACCAATTATGCTTACACCAGTAGCTAAGGATATGATTGGAATTGTCACATTGCTGTTTTTGTTGCAAATGTGCTTATTTTGCTACCAAAGTATTCTCAATAGTTGTGATTGTTACTATAGTGTTACCTTGTTAGAGTAGTGTTGAATGCGCACCCTCCGTGCGTGTTCGCAAGGGTGAAAATGCCCGCCGGCCGCTAATTAACAATTAATTAAAAGCGCTGCGCCGTGTTTAATGCGTACATTCGTCAGGCGGCTGGAGAGGCGTTGTTTCTCCCCTTTTCACGCACATATTCAATGCGAGCAGCCCCGTACAAAACGCACAATAAAATCCACGCCCGCAGATGTGTAACGCGCTTTTGTTTCAATCGCCAAAGCGAATTGGCAGCGAAGAAACAAGAGTAACATTAAACATTTGAAAAAACGCCTTCTATTCAGCAGTTATATTCAAAAAGACAAAACAAAAAAAAGTCGAGAAAAACCATTTTGCTCATTTTTAAAACTCAGAACAAAGCAACTGATTTAAAAAATGTAATTTCTGGAAATACACCAAACAATAACAGAAAAACCTTTTATTCAACTCATACAAAAATTATTGCTAAACGTTTGTTTAGCAACTTCTTTTCTATTCGTATTTGAATGCATTGTATTCAAATATTCGAAGGGAAGGTGAATTTTTGATTTCGTGCATTTGCGAGTACATATAAGTCTAAAGCAGGTAGGATGTAACTTGTCAGTCCGATTGTTGCGCAGTTAATAAATAATACCAATTACCCGCATCGTCGAATATCAAACGCGATGCTTTTGATTCGCATGGCGCGCGTTTGATTCGTTTTGAAGTAGCGCGCGGCGGTGCAATGACAAGACAATAGTAAACGCAATAATAACGAGCGCCCGCCCGAGCGGACACCAACGCGACGGGACGGGTGCAGTGCGCTGGAAACGGCCCGCCGCCGTCGTCAACTACCCTCAGGCGGCGGTGCGCAATTATATTCATCCACCTGTGCGCGAATCATTGATCAAAAGGTACATTGCGTGACAATCCTTGTGTGGCATGAATATTTACGTATCAAGGGAGATAGAGAGTTTTAGTGAGATGGCAATTTACTTCTAGATAAAATTTTGTTATTTAGATTGAACAAGAAGATCTATATCAGATCAATCTTGGATGAATTGTT
>JAODGC010000007.1:906839-935202 GCA_027574925.1 Ecitoglossa quadriceps | reverse complement strand
AATTTACTTCTAGATAAAATTTTGTTATTTAGATTGAACAAGAAGATCTATATCAGATCAATCTTGGATGAATTGTTGTTAAATATTTTAATTATTTACAAGTCCCCTGAGCGTTTTCTAAACGAGAGTTTTAAAATTTGGTGTAAGTAAATACTTAGTGCATTATGGGTTGCCTACATTAATACAACAAATAAGACTCTAGGATTTTTGCTTATTCCAATTACTTTTTTGCTGTTTTCAATAAAAAGTTACTCATTTAACATTCGAATAACTTCTAAAAACTAAGTTATTGCTTATTACTTGTTTTTAAGTTTCAAAAATTACAAATTTTCACTGAAAGACTAACTTAGTTCTCTTGACATTTCTTATGTTAGTTGATTTGGTATAAGATATTGTACTTTGTGTAAACACTTTCAAGTAAATTGAGCATGTTATAAGAGAAAGAAAGTTTCTTTTGTCGTGATTGATACATTTTCGTGCTTTATGGTTTGCCTACTTTGATTTGTTCCTATAATTTTACATAACCAAATGTCACAATTAACGCACAAAGAGAAACAAACTTTTTGTATTTTTGTATTTGCCGTTTACTTTCTGAAGGTAGATTGTACTCACGTAATAAAGTTTGCTAATCTCTGCAAAAGTAGCACTAATATGGCTTAATAAGAAGCAATATTTTTCTACTAGCAATCCGCATTGCTTTACTACCACCCTACAGGGAAGGCAATAGGAAATTATGTAAATGGCGTGTCATTGGAAAAATACTCACGCTTCCGCTTTGCCCGTAAAAGACGGACTGTGAAAACACACGCTCCATTTGCTAAACTAACTAAACTGCTTTGCCTCTATTTATATTGCGGGCGACTTGATTCGTGCGCTGCCTCTCTGCCTGTTTTCCCAGCTTTCACTGCTCTTGCGTATCCTGCAGAGCTTTCCAGCTCGATTGCACCGTTTATACATTCATTCAATCGACTATATCGCAAAATAACAAACGCACAAGATGGCCAAGAAGGAGCTCCCTAGAAATATTAAAAGATGATGAGGAAGATGAAACTGAAAAGACTGTGGACTTTGAATGCATTGTGTCAATATTACCGATAGCCGTTTGGTTGAAACTGTTCTAAGAGCTATGCAAGAGATGCGAGCTTTCTATTATTCTATTATTTGGTTAGCATTACTTATTAACGTGGCAGAATAATGAAATGTTTGCGTTGTCTCTTTGCGAATTTGTTCTCGGCAGTGGGCAAAGTCGCTAACATAAAACTAAATCCAACTGCGAGTTGAGCAGTTGAGTTGAGCGGGAATCAAAAATGCATGCGACGCGAGGGGTTGGTTTGCGCGCCTCTTGTTTTAGCGAATCCATCACATCATTCCCGTATGTGCGGGAGTACAATGAGCACACATTTTTAACAAAACATCGCCGAGTTGTTTACACAGCGTGCGCGCACCGGCCCGATTGTTCCGAATTTGTATTAAGGGCTGTTCGATTCGCGGCGGCGGCGGCGGCAGTTATGTATACATTTCAATTCGTTCGCTGCCGCCAGTGCCGGCTGCTAACCCGACGGCAGCGCGCGCGCCCAGATTATTCTATTACCGCGTATCAACAATGGGGCGGGCTAATTTTGTTTAGTTTCACAACACGCTATCGTTTCGGCTGGATGAAAAATTCAGGCGGGTAGTTAATTAGAGTCGCGTTGATTGCACACCGACTCACTTTCTATTCTAGTTACAATCTTTGCTTTTAACAAACCATACCTTTCAAAGCGGTGCAAAGCTTTTCCAAAAGCTTTTGGGAAGCTTTGGATGCTTTGCTTCGGTGTAACCGATATAACAAACCGCCTTCTAATCCCGTGTAAGTAATTTGCGCTCCACTCACGCGCATAATATGCTCGCACTTAAGTAACCTGGGAAGTTAACGCATCTAACTTATAGTTGACTTAAGTTAATGCTGCTTAACACATTGTGTTCCTCAGTAAAAGCTCACCGCCCAGATTTATCCTCAGGTGGTAATCCTAAGTCGATAGACAAAGCGCTTGCGCTGCGGAAAAGTCGCCGAATAGTATGGGAGGACAAAAAGTTTCCATTTCATGTGTGAGTGCTCAAGTCAAATAGTTGCGAGTTACTTAAAGAGAGTTTTAGTCGAAGAGTGTCATTAATAATGTGTGGATAAATGTGCTCAAAGATACCGCAGGGCGGAAATTGGTTAGCTCAAGTGAAAAGCTGCGGAAAATTACAAATTGTATTGATTGCACTAAAGGAAAAGAATCTACAAAGTAAGTAGATAATATTAACAAAAGATTTTATGAGATGCAAATTTTGGGAATTTTTCACAAGCGACAATACCAAATATATTCGGATAATAATACATTTGGTGATCTTTTAAAATAAAGAACCTAAAATTAGTATTCTTGTTGATCTTCTGCAGTAAAAGTATGAAGTGTAGTAATTACATTAAAAAAATCATCGAAAACACTAAAAAATTAGTGAATTATGCTTAATTGTCATGATCAAATGTCATTGTCAAAAACTAATCTAAATGGCACGTTCTTTATAGATTTTGCTTTTTCTTGCCCTAGCAAAATCTGACCTGAAGAATAAAATTTCGAAAAAAATCTATAATAAGATGTAAATCATTCAAATCTATGTCATAAATAAAATATAAATGCAGTTTTTGTCCTACATGCTGCAACTTAATGATGAAAATCAATCAGAATATTTTGAAAGGTAAAGAAAGATGTTTTCTGGTTACAAATTAATATTTTTGTAAGTTGAATTAAAGTTAAAGAAACATCATTCTCTAACTTACCATTTGATACCAATCCATGTCGAATGGGTTGCATACATCAATGCAAAGTAGATATTTTACTAAGATGCAGAATTTTCAAACACCAACATTCTAAATAAGTATCAAATTTTTGCAATCACAATCCGCCATTGTATGAATCCATCTCGTCTTGAACTCCACATCCAGCATTACTGAAGAACGGCGCAAAGCGAAAGCAATTTCGCCTCGACTCTTTTATTTGTCGTACTTTCATCAATCCCCTTTCTGCTCGACGAAATTGAAGACGACGCCACTTATGCCAGAATTCAACATACAAACACATTCTTTCAGGTCCGATTTATCCGAGCATATTACATACAGATTTACATTTACCTCGTCTTCGCCTACCATCAAATTCTTTTTCAAATCATCTTTTCATCATTTCATCACATGTGATACGTCACGATTTCATGATCATTCTAAGTGACAAGTTGAGACAAAATACGCTACAAATGTGACAGCAAATTCTCCTTCTTTTCAATTCCGTTTATTCTTATGTTGCACATTTTGTTTTTTGTTTTTACCAACGCGCAAAAGGCGCGTTATTATCTAATATGCATAGTAAGGGTGAGATAATGGGTTAGGTATAGCCCAGAGCGAGGCTTGAGTTCAATTATGCTATTATCCTAAGTACGCATTGTTTTTCTAGCGTTCTCGTTGTACTCTGAAGTGGTGTGACACACTGTATGCGAAGCGAGTTGCGATGCTATGGCTTCCGCATATAGCGCGAGGGGTTCATATAACAGGGGATGAGAGGCAGCGATGGCTAAAGAAAACATTGTCGCTGTGCATTAGAAACTATCGGGTGCGGTTAAAGCGTGCAAATCTATTAGGAAAACACTCAACGCGAGTAAATTACAGCGAAATACTTTTATGCGACAATACTAAAGGAAAACAACGGAAATTATCCGTGAAGCTATTAATATCGTAAAAAATAACAATTGGAAATCATTACAAACACTTTTTCCCTTTTTGCCACTTTTTAGTTCGGAGTGGAAATTAATGTTGCATAACCTAAAAATTGAAAATAAATAAGCTGGACTAGCCACTCCAAATTAATAAAGAACAGAGGACATTTTAATCAATTTGTCAACTGATTTATTATTTACTTTGTTGCAGGTTTGGTTCAAAAACAGAAGAGCCAAATGGCGCAAACAAAAACGGGAAGAACAAGAGCGCATGCGCAAGATGGCCGACGATGATGTCTGTCGTACAGGCCCAACATCCAGCGAACATCAAGCAGTCCTTCCTCTCCAACAGCCACCAACAAGTTACACTGATGATGAATCTTCAGATCTTGAAGTAGCTTAAAACCTAATTAATCAATTATGCCATTATCAATGAGTTAAGTCTCTAGTCAACATCATTTTTCTTCGCTTAAGTTCTATCTTCTAAGGGATGAATGAATGTAATCCTGCGATACTTATTCCCAAATTATCTCTTGTTTTGTATAAATTTGTACATATTAGGTTGTAATGTAAATGCAATGTATTGCTCTAAGTTGTTAGTGAGATAATTGAGCTTACTAAAATTGTAAAAGTATTAATGACACATGAATGTTATGTTATAATGTTAATCAAGAAGTAATTGGTGGTATATGAGCAACACTTTGTATATATTAAATAGAGAGTGAGGAAGAGAAAGTAGGGAGATGTGGATGCGCAGTTGATGTATGTAGGCATTCTTTGATGATGATGTGTTATGAGAGTTGCGGCGCGTGGGCAATTTTAGATTTAGATGTGAATATTATATTTAAAATGTAAGTATGGAAGTAAGGAAGTAAAAAATTCAATAAACATTTATTAAAAATAATTGTTTGTTTTATTGATATACATTATTTTTTATTTATTGATACATTTGCTACGATACATTAATTTTGCATGTTGCATGATTTTTTTTGCTAAAAGCAAATTATACATTTGTTTATTTTATTTGTAATCAAGGTATTTTAAAGTGTGTTTTTTTTTTTAATTAAAAACAAATAATGAAGTTTATGTAAGATGGGTTGCATATAATAACTTTCGATGGAATATTGTGGAATATATACAAATAGTTATCACTTTTTTATAGTAATAATGCTGCCTTACTTAATTTTATATGGTGTCACGATTGATGATTTGATTCCATTCGCAAACTTGCGGCATTACGATACCTACCGCTCCTTTGGTTAAGGCACCAAGCGTTTCGTTGCACCAAATAATTTTGCTTCCTGTCTCAAACTCAAGATAGGCAACTATATTTCGGAAAATAACAAAAAGCACAAATGTGTCTTACTAAAATTTAAAAACAAGGAGGTAGTTAGGAGTTAAGAGTCATAACATATTTGAACGTAAACAATTCAATATTTTACAATTTCCCAATTGTAGTTCTAAAAAATTGAAGATAAACACCTTGCATCTCTTCAAAAACAGTCATTCCAATTACTGAGTGAGCACCAAAAAGTATTTCCCACGTGCCACATAACCACATTGCGCATAACAATGCAGCTTATTTTCAATGCACACTCCCTGCAAGTCAAAAGACGCTTATCGATGTTTTCACGCGGAAAATGGGTGCAAGTGACACTGATATGAGTCTCCCCATGAATCTATAATTAGGTGCGAATAAACGCAATCATTGTTGATTACATACCAATTTGCATTGATGATATTGTTAATCTTTATGTTGAAGGTGTTAGAAATTTAACTGTGAATTGCAGCATTTTTTAATCTTTTAATTAATACAGCATTGCGCGTTAATTATCGTCGATTTGCACTCAAAAATTAATTACGCAGCGCAAAAGTGTAAATAATTGAAACGCCGCTGCAATCGCATGGCTCATATGGAAATATTCCAAATCAGTGACTCGATTTGATTAATTAATGGCCGCGTATGTGCGTGAGCAACGAGTAATTACAGTATAAAGAATTTACTATTGCGAACAATTGCACCACGGCTGAAAGTGCAAAATACAAGAATAACAATCGCGATACCATTCACGGCAATGTTTATATACGCGCGCAATATTTCCCACCAAATTCACCCCGCCGATGAAAAACTGCAGGCATCACACATCGCGTGATTATTTTCGCGATGCGTCCATTGTCGCATTGTGTACGCGGTGTACTATTTGCACCGTGAGCAATGTTTAGTTTAGTAGTTTCCGGTTTATTTTGTATGTTTCCCGTATTGCAGCGCGCGCTCGCTTCTGTTGATCGTAGGCGAATTGCAATTGCGAGCGGGCAATAAAATGTTTTATTCTGTAATTGCCATTGGTAAATATCGATTGCGAATAATGCGGCACTTTAAATACGCGGCGTGCTTTTTAATCACGCGCGCGTTTTTTGTGCCGCGAGCGTTGTTTCCATGCTTGGTGTGGGGGTTGCCTAGCGTTTTATACGCGCGCTAATAGCATCAACACAGGCGGCGGGCAATCACACTGATGAAACGGCGGGCATGGAGGGTGCGAATATGCCACAGCGGGGTCTAATTGAGTTGGGATATCAGTGACACTCACACTCATTTTCAGCGTCAAAACATCGATAAGCATCTTGTGACTTGCAAAGGGAGTGCATTGAAAGCAAGCTGCATTGTTATGCGCAATGTGGTCGTGTGGCGGGTACACCCGGTTAGTGTTTAACATGGTTGGGGAATACTTTTTACTGGCAACTCAGTAATTGGAGTGATTGTTTTCAAGGAGATGCAGGATGCTTGCGTTCCATTTTGCAGATTAGGACCCAGCAGATCGTAGGTTTAGCTCTTGCTGAGACTTCCATTGGAAGCATTGTTAGCATCAAAGAAAGATCTGCAACTTCCCGAACATACCGTTCAGCTACTGGGCAACTGTGTGGTGGTAGACCAAGTACGATGTAAGGTTATAACCGGCATGGATAAGAAAGGAATATAAGTTATGATGATGATCCTTATATGACCTTCCATGTTTTTCGAAATTAAAACATGCGAATAAGCATCTTAAATTTTATAACTGAGCTCTGTCCGTTCAATAGCAGTAAAAGTCATGCATCCTGCTGGAGAGTATATTCAATAATATATGTTCTCAGTAAACCCAGTTCAGTAAATATAAAAACTTACCTTCTTGTGGTGTAATTAAAAACAAATTTCCAAAACATACAACAATATTAGCTTACAAAATGGTCTACCACAGATGGTCACATACGCTAAAACCACGCTTGTGTACATTTCTCCACTTCACAGCCTGCCCCTCTAACTTGCATACACACCACATCCATTAATATAACGGAAACGAAATCTTCCCGTAATGTGACACTCTTCTAAAGCACTTCCTCCACCCATCAGAAAAAAAACCTTGAATAACAAATAGTTTCAAATTGGTAACGAATTGACTGACCAGTATTGATGTCCCCTTTTCTCTACGCCAGCACCAATTAACCTGAGGTCAACTCAGCAATCTTTCTCTCCCTACTAACCAAAACTAAACTTCATCCACTTTGTTGGTTATCCCACGGTCAGCTTATTTACCAATTAAATAATAAGAACACTGTGGTGCAAGTGTGGTGAGGTTATGTATGAGAGGAGAGTGACGCTGTGTGAACGATTGGAAGTAGCAATCTAGGGAGCAGGCTGGAATTGCCGGGCACTTGTCTAATTACCTTCCTGTTTGCGTTTCTCATGCGGCGGTAATTATTTCACATTAGATCAACATCAACAACAGCAAGCGGCTGCAGCACACTTAGCTTGAATAAACGTTGCGGCTAACACTATGAACTTTGTTTCTGGTGCGGGGATGGCATTTTCGTTCATTTTCTCGCTTGGGTACTATACGTGAGCTTTTAATCATAATGCAACATAATTAACAACAACGCCCGGTGCGAGTAATAACTAAAGCACATTGCATTATTGTTCACTATTGTTGTGTAGTTAGTTAGCTGTAATTGTTGCTTGAGTTTTTGGTAAACACGCAGACGTAGTTTATAGGTAATTTTCAAATTATTTCCATAGATATTTGGTGTTTTTTAATTTTATTTTAAGATGCAGAATTGTGCGAATAGTGTGAAAACAAGCTTTATATTTTAACTAAACTACTTTCTATTTGACAGATTTGATGTTTTGATGAACTGTATGCAACCCTATTAGCTTTAAATATTTTTTTTAAAGACAAATTAATTTTAAAATGTTCTTGCAATATAGCGGTTTTCATAATATTTAAATATAAATACCTAATATATATATATATATATATATATATCATAAATAATATTTATTTATGGCTTCATTAATTAAATAAGAAAATATTTGTTTGTATTAGCATTATTTTTTCTTGTCATCAAAGTGAAACCCACACATTTAGTTAAAATTAAAGTGTAATAATTGTTGAATGTATACACTTCCGCGATTCTCTTGCAAAACATCAAAATATTTACACTTTAAAATATAATTTTTGTTTACATTGTATATGAAGTTAGGCAACTTCATAGTCGTAACTCTAATTACTTCCTTATAATTATAAGTTAGCGTAGGTTTGAAACTGCATTTTGTCCCAACGTGATTAACTGCTTTTCTTGCTTTTCATCTTACACGCTTTGTGTGCATTCATTTACAATTGGGCAAAAAAAAAAGGATTAACTCCGAAAGAGGCCGAGGATGGACCACACGTGAAAACCACTTTTCTTCTATTCCCCAATTCTTAGATCTAACATTTCCAAATCAACTTACAAAATCTTCTTCTTTTAAAAAATCATTCATCAAACATTGATCCCATTGTAAAACGCCCTCATTTCATCCATAGCACGAGGACCAAAAGAGCAAATAATCTTTGTATTGAGCACAAATTGTCTTCTTTACTATTTTTCAACCTACAATAGAAGATATAAGATGTAGCACAAGATGACAATTTATTTCTTATATGTCACCATGTTTGTTTTTACCCTTTTGTGATCATCGCTGAGAGGTTTAGCAGTCTTACCAGTCTATTACAAATAAATAGAACCTTATAAAACATCTAACTAACCACGTGGTAGAGATGATGACAATGTCAGGCAATGTTTTCTCGTTTTTTTGTGCGTTGTTGGTGGTTTATGGTCGCGTACTAGTGGAGCAAACACTTTCAGCTGCTGTGCGTTCTCGAGGGGCCTTCGTGGTCGGAGGTCGATTGTTTGCAGAAGCCACGAATGAGCAAACTCGATGTCATGTGCCCGTGAAAATTCAAGTGTGCTTCATCTCGCACGCCCTAAACGACAAATGCACCACAAACAAACCAGAAGAATGTCAGAATGCAGTGAGGACAACATAGATGACACATGACAATGCGGAAAAGAAAAAGCTATAGGGCGGAACGAGTCGCGGAGAAGAGTAACTTAGGAGGTAGAGATTGCCATAGAGATATAAAAAAAAATTAAGGCTTAAGTGGAGGTATTTTAGAGTTATTGACTAAATTCGAATGTTTGCTGTCATATTTGTCTGCAATTAGTTGCCAAAATGGCGTGAAGTTGCGAGCTGGGTAAATATTGTACATGTTGGGCAAATATTAAAAGACTGGGTAAAAAGTATCTAGTAGCGAAAAGCTAGGAACACAAGGTAACATTTGCAGCTATGTTAATATTAACCATTTGAGTGGAAATGTCAATTTTTTTTTTTTTTGATTTTCTGTTTTGAGACTTAATAATAGAAATTTAAGACGTAGCCAAGATAATTGCTTAATTTACTTACTTAAATTATAGACTAAAGAGAATGAAAATTAAAGAAAAGAGTCATTTCATCCACAAAACATTCACTCTTATAATTAAATGTTTGTAACGTATGCAACTCTACTGGCAACAACTGAAAACAATTTGACATTTGACTTGAAATACTGACTTATAGCAACACATTCCTCCATATTCTAAATATAACTAATATATATTTCTATTTCATTGTCTAACATTAATTAACAACTATTATATCCCGTCTTTCTTTTAGAACATTGTATTGTATACTCGAAGAAATCTTATATCTTTAAACCAAATGAAGAACAAGATCATTAAAAACGTTCTTTTTTTTTGTTCTATTCTTTGCTTAAAACATTCAAGCATGTAAATATATAAGCAACAATTAAGACTATTTCTTTCTTTAGTTCTTGTTGCTTGTTAGGGCCTCTTCAATGTTATGCAACTTTAATTACATAAATTCAAAGATATTCTTATCTCACAAATCACTGTTTGCTTTTCTTTGGCTGAATTGATGTACTTCAATATTATTATTGTTAAGAAAGCAAATATTTCGTAAGACCTCAATTAAATTCTATGTATTTTTTCTTCCCTTCTTTAAATTCGTATAAGTTTATTTTCATTTGTACTTTCTGTGAATCCTGTGAGGTCCACATCCATCTTTTGAAACTGAAAATGTGAAATTGAAAATGTGACCGCATGGATTCAGAGCATTTGAATGCGCGTGAATAAAGGCTTCGAATGCTCTTACCCTTGCCCAGATCGCTCAGGTACGTTTGTTGTGCTGTCAACAAACAGCAGATTAGCAATTGTGCTGTTAAACTGTTTGTAATTGATAGGCTACGGATACGTGTTGTCCTGAGCTGTTGCAAAAAAAAAAGGGCGAGTAGTACATTGTGAAACTGAAATGCGCCTTACAGCTTAATATTTCCATTGCTTTCTTTGGAAATATTATCAATTTGCTAGAATTATTGCTTTTCAGAGATGCACCTATAACACAAAATATTCTTAGTATGGATTCCCCAATAAGATTATGCATGATTTCAAATCGAGTTAAACTTATTTAAAGCCGTGAAATTGCTGTTCCTTTAAATATTTCATTAGATTCATATCAATATTTGAAATATGATGTATATGAAGTTGCCTAGAGTGCCAATAATATATAAATGCACCTCTGTACGAAACGGAATATGATATGAAAATAAACATTTTGTATTTGGTGCATTGTGTGGTGTTGTTGTATATTGGCATGTTGGATAGGTTCCGATGTGCATTTTGTTCAATTGTTGAGCATTCAGCATCATTGTGATTTCGTGTTGGTCGACACGAGAGAATAATACGGTGGTAATTGAAAAACCTCAGTGGCCACACGGGCATATAATATGCATGTTCATTTTCACCATGTGCAGAATATCGAAAATATCAAAATATTTTCATTTACGGAGCCGCCTCAGATTCCCTGCTTCATTCTTGTGAGCGTTAACAATTGGAAACGATTGTCAACACTTTGTCATAGCAATGACAACAGTAGCGGCAAGCAAAGATATTAAACCGGAAGTTTCATAAATAATTTAATAGTAGTGAAATATATCTAGGAAATATACAGTTCTACGAAAGATCAAAATTACAAGAGCAATTCAACTGTAGACAAGGATAGCGAATATTTCAAGGATATGGGTTTCAATTTTGTTGGGAGCACATCTAAGCATATATTTGAATCTAGTTCCAATAAGTGCTGATAACTCTGATGATCGATGCAGTATAATGATGTGGACACCGTACTTTTTGCTGTCTGAATGTGGCCTGTATGGGTAACAGTGTACTCACAATTCTACAACATCAAATGGGTCCAAAAGCAATTGACACTAGTGATGATGATAAATCTTAACCTGGTAAAAATCCTAATCTAAAGAAGAAAAGTTTATGGTATCAAAAGAAAGGATTAGTAATTTTATTTTTGTATTTAAAATAACTTTGCTTTGACGCTTAGTAATTTGTAAATGTCTAAAACATGTTCGGTGTGTTGCCTTCTTCAGTACGTGTCTTTAGTGTGCTCATATTGTTTTCGTTAATTTTTTGCATAAAAATATAAGTCTCAAATAAAAGTTGAGGTAAATTGTACTGAAATAATTATGTCTGATTTTATAGAAATTTAATATTTTCATACCTGCAGGTTAATAGTAATAGTTTTAAAGCCTTCAATCCAATCCTTGTTTTGTTGGTTGCATAAAATTACCCAATACATTCTGCATTGCCTGTCTTGTCTCTTTGATTTTCAAACAACTTGTTAAGGTACATATATGAAATTGTTAGTCGTAATCGATTATAAATTAATATTTATGATTTAATACTTGGGATGATGACTCAATAAAGATTTATCCAAAAGAATAATAAAAGTGAAACTCATCAGTTAAATTACTCCTCATCCTATTTTTATCAGCTACTCGTTTCATTTTCGAGCATGAAGCATTTGTGAGCTTTAACAGAGCTTAGGGGGTTAATGAAAATGTTGCATTCGCGCGGTCTACTTAGCACAGCTTTCATCTGCTACGCACCCTTTGCACACTAATAAATATACTACTCATCTTGTCATCCTTACACCTTACTTACTTAGCATACATCCCTTTCGTACCTCTTGTGATGTCATTATCGTGAGTACTGTGGATGAAAAGTAGTACCTTAATCTAAGGCCAACTCAAAGTGTTGAATTTGTTGACGCAGAAAATAGAACTAATAAATAATAAATAGACTGTTATATTTTACACCCAAAAAATACAATTAACACTTAGTAAGTAATATGAACTAATCAATATGTGGGACGTCATTTGTTGTGTGGAGATTTATATGAAACTAATTTCGGAAACTTCACCGACATCAGCGTGGAAAAAGATGAAATGCATTAGTTACTGGGTGGTAAGCGGTTGTAAGTCATTGTAGGTGCTTTAAGCTTTGCGGAGGTTGAGTATTATGCAAGAGCAAAGCCGAAAGTGCCAAGTCACCATAGCGATAAATACTGCTTAAGGCCGTTTGAGATGGTGAGATATTAACACCGCTGCCAATACAGGAATGAAAAGTAATGTCAAGCTGTTACAATCACAAGAAACAAAATGAGTGATTAGAAATGCTGAAGAAATTAGTTTATTTCAATATAACCTAGAATACCCTGCGTATTTCAGAATTAGAAAACGATTTTGATTATAAAGAAAGCAATCTTGTAGGTATTGCTTTACTTGTAAATTTACCATTCTTTTCTAGAGGATTTCTGCAATACCACGCATCTATGTCTTGGATGTCACACCATGATTGTAAAGTTAGGTTAAATCAAAGCTTCACATCAGTTTTTTTTCAAAACTTACTTCTTCACTTTTAAATTTGAAAAAAACACTTTATTAAAATAGAAATTCAATAAATATACAAAAAATGCTTTTTTTAGACTTTCAGCCTTAATATCTTGGTTTTATTTAAATTTATCATTTTAACCCCCTAAATAATAAATTTAAATGAAACCAAGATATTAACGCTGAGAGTCTAATAAAGCATTTTTTGTATATTTATTAAATTGCTATTTTAATAAATTGTTAAGAAGAATCTAGATATTAATAAAATTGTTTATCACTTCAATAGAATCTAACTTAGGTTATACATGATACGATAACTTTTCTATGTTTTGGGTTCCTAAATGTTACAAATTATGATATTAAAATATATTAAAGAAAATTGAAAATATAAAAAGTTTAATAAACCTTTATTGGAGAATTCAAAAATAAAAAACATACTAATATTGTTAAGCTACTTACAGATATATAAGTAAGATAGTTTTTGATTACTTTCATTTTTAATTTGTAATTAATCTTGGCATATTTATGTCTAACTGATAAAATCTTCTTGAAAGTGTTCAAAGTCTAAATATGCTAAGTAAGAACCAGACTTGTTTTTCTTTCAAGTAATTTAATAAATCTATTTAAATTGTACCTAGAACAATATAACTTTCTACAAGGTTTTTGAGCTTATTTTATGGGCAGACCAGCTTTAATTTCTACATTACATAGCTTTCAATTTATTGCTCATAAATAACTGCCTTGCTTTCATTATCCTCTAATAGAAACCTAATCAATCCTTCTAAATCAAACTACATTAATTCAGTTGAATTAAATATATTGTAATTTATAAATCGACTCCATTACAAATCCATGGACATCTTGATCAACTTTGTTCCACCCCAAAAATAGCCTTAAATGCTTCCAACACAACATCCCAACTCCACAATGCCATTTCCATTGAATTTCCCTCGAATTGTACTCCGACATTTATCACGCACATACAATTTGTACATTGTACCTATCTGGACACATATTATCGAACTGGGGTGTATTTTGGTAAAACCGGTCGCTTCATTTGGTGGGCCGGAGTAATCTACCCCACATCGTCATCGTATCATCACATTTTAACGCACATTAGTCCCTTATACCTTTATGTTGCGCTGTGGGTCCTGGGATTGACCGATTTGTAAACAAGATGGCCGCCGCTTAGCATAAAGCCCCATGTGTAAATGTAGACCGAGGACAATGCAAATGCAGAACGATGTAGAGTGATGTAGAGCGGAATAAACAGGAGGTACATGAGGTACATGAGGTACATGCATATGTCAAACGTTCAGAATGGAATATTCCTTAATCCAACTGCAAATCCATGGCTATGTCTAAATCCGAATGTACATTGAATGCTATTCATAAATGTGAATGATTCACTTCCTTCCCTATGCCTCGTTGGCAACAAACTTTAATCAGTCGCTTAATCCACATCAGCTGTCATCGGCTTAAAATGGGTTTGATAAAATGTATTCAAAAGTCTTAGAAGTTAGCATACAAGTATGAAAAGTATTAAGACATTAATAAAAGTTTTAATTATTTTAATTGATGATATGAAGGTATTTAGGATGAATTTCATTATATCTATGTAATTGTAGCAAATTTAAGAAACGAAAATAAATGCTGGTAAAATTATTATTTGCAAGTTTACACTGGTTATACATAACCTATGTTATAAAGTATTTTCCACGAAGATATGTTTTTATTTCTTTGGCATATTTATTTTAATGAAAATACCTAAGAATTACTTCTAAAATTACAGAAAGGAACGTGTGAAATATATGACATTTGGTAAATTTTCACTACATTAGATGTAAATTATACAGTATGTTGTATTATATACAGAAGATGTTCACAAGTAAAAATGTTGGGTTGTTATGGAATTTATTAACGAATGCAATCTTGTTTACTTCCTTTGAAGTTGTTTTCCAAAAGAGAGCGAAACTAATTGTACAAAATCAAATATAGATGTACCATCTTAATAATTCTATCAATTCTATCAACAACTCAAAGTATAACAAACCAAGATATTAACGCTAAAAGCCAAATAAATAATTTCTTGTACATTTATTAGAATTCCTTTTCAATAAACTGCTAAAATTGAATTTAGGTTATGTACATTAACTTTGCTATGCTTGCTGGTCCCTAAAAGTTGCGAATCAGAGTATTAAAGATGAAAACCGAATAAATCCTTTCTTCTCAGGTTTCGATGTAAAAGAATAAAACTTAAAGAGCACCATAAAAATCTCTAAGAAAAATCAGTCTTAATGCAAATGGATTCCCATCCGCTTTTCCTAGAAATCTCCCAGGAATTAAAAAACGCAAACCTCCCATGTACCCGAAAAAAAAAGCTACTCGCCCAAATAAGATTTAAGCATCACGCTTGCATTGCGGCAGAAGTAAAACATTATGCAAACACGCAGAGCGACGTTGATGTCCGCCGCGGCGCATTGCATCCCGGAGTCTGCACCAAGGAGCGGATTTAAATCGGGAGTGAATTTGCCACGCTGCGATCGCCGCTATGCCTCCAGGCGCAATCAGGGTGGTCGTGGATGAAATGCGATGCGACGGTGCGTGAATGCGTAACGCGTCCGGGGGATTATCCGCCGCTTTTCTCCGCTCGCCGCAAACACACCAAAGCTGCGTCTGATTGTCCGACATTATGCACGCGTTTATAGTTTTATCTTTTTCCATGCAAGACATACAACGTTCACTACAAGGTACAATGAGATGGGCAATTGAAGTGTTTGAGTTGCGTATAGTCAACAGGCTGTATTACAATAAAGTCACTCGAACGTGGTTTAAAACGATCGGAGAGTAAACGCGCGTAATATTTATAATTCGTTACGCAATGTTTTCGACATTTTTCTCTTTCAACGACGCCGCAAAAGTTGCCGACACAGGATTCAAGTTTGTGAATTAAGATCAAATGCAAACATCTTAGAAAAACTCAAGCGACTGTGAATAATTATGAGTATTTACTTTTGATATGCTTGGAAAAATATTTTAAGATGTTAAGGGGATTTGAAATTATGATTTAAATTTATTTGAAACCCCGTTTAATATTCAATAATTACAAACAATTAATATTGTTTAGTGTGAATTAGACCGGGTGTATTGCATGAAAATTTAATTCAAAGTTTATTAACATAATATGATTACAATCAAAGCAACTAAAAACTTTTAAAGAGATCATTTTTATTTTCTATTGACGCATTGACGATATGCAACCCATTCTTCAAATTTATAATAAAGAAATTAGACTTTAATTAGACTACAATAATTTACAAATTTTTAACAAAAGAAATAATTTATAATTATGTGTTTTTATTAATTATTATAAAAATTTATTCGCAATTTACATAGTGAATTTCTTAAATATATTTCTTCAAAATGCTCTTTTAACCTATGTAACTCTCAACACAACCAACTTGTCACAACTTCACCGATAACCTCTTCATTGTTGTCAGTATCCGAGAAAATTCCTTAGAAATCAATATTTTCACGTCGTGCTCCTGTTCTTGTTTCCCATTTATTATACTCGAAGTTGTTATAATCATCAATCACCGAATACAATGGTCTAACGTACAATGCTGGCGGAAACTATCAAAACAGAAAGGTAAAATTTTAATTTCAAGCTTACTTTTCATCACAACAATGAATAACTCTGCCAAAAGATCTTTATCTTAGCAAATAAATGCTTTACAGATGCCCTCAAACAATTCCCATAACCAGGACATATATCATGAGAAACAGGTGCGTGAGCTGTGTGCATTGCACTGTCTAAACAACCTGTTTCAAGGCTTTAATGTTTTCACCAAAGGTGAGCTTGATATGATTTGCCAAACCTTGTCACCAGATGTATGGATTAATCCACATCGATCAGTCTTAGGACTTGGCAATTATGACATTAATGTGATAATGAAAGCATTACAGGATAGGGATTATTGTGCTATATGGTTTGATAAAAGAAAGTAAGTTACAAAAAGTTACAAGTTTATTAATCTTGATGTAATTGTTTGTTCTTTGCAGAGATCCTAACTGTGTCAATCTTAGTAATATTTTTGGGTTTATTCTTAATGTTCCAAGTGACTATAAAATAAGTTTTGTAACTCTGCCATTGAAACGAAGGCATTGGATTGCAATAAGAAAGATAAATGGGTTTTATTATAATTTAGATTCAAAATTAAATGCACCACAAGTAATTGGAAAAGTAACTAATTGACATATTCTCATCCTTTAACAATAACATTTACTATGTTTTTTTTTTAGGAACAGGAAGTTTTAGATTATTTAAAGGAAGAATCTGAATCAAAAGATAAGCAATTATTTGTGGTTGTAACATCAGAAGTTGATGAAAACGAATCATGGCTGCTAAACAAAAGTTCATATAGTAATCATGTGCATTTACAAGAACGCGAAGCTGAAGTTCTGGAGTTGCGAGATATAGTTGCTGATAACGCAAATGTCACTATCAATCCATTGTGCAATACATGATAATTCCCATTTATTAACAAGTTGACCTCAGATCAAAATGTCGTGGAGTCATTTTGTAAATTAAAGTTAATTTATTAAGATAAGACATTCGTGCATTCCGTCTTAATCATTTGAATTGGTTTATTAACGCAATAATTTATTATGTTTTTGTGCGAAAGTTTATTGCGTTGTGGCCATATCATCAGTGCAATTCCGATTGGTTAATGTGAATCTATCGATGTCAATATTGCGGTTTTTCAGGATATCATAGACTTGCATTCTTGAAGGAGCATCTAAGTCAAATTGTCTACCGAAAATCCATATTAAATCTACATAGGAAGTCAAGTTAATATGTTAGCATATCTTAAGATTTCGCCATATTTCCTTTGTTGAGTTTTATTGTGATATAAATATTTACCATGATATCCAACACCTAGTAACGCACTTGTACAAGTCCATATAATAGCGTAGTTCTCATAATCCGTGCTTAAGACTTGATAGTACCCAAACCCCGGTAACCATTTTGCAATAGCGTTGGGCCATACAGATGTTCGCCGATGCAGGAAGTACGAAGGGGCACGTCGCGACACAGAGGCCACGCCTTCAACGTTGTTTGTGGACCCAGTCCTGCAGTAAGTCAGGAATTCAATGCGTTGCCAACAACAATTATCAAGTCATAAACAAAGCAATCACGAGGCGCGCATACAATGAGTGATGGTAATTTTATGAATTTTGCATTTGTAATGTACAGAGTTTGCTTCTTGGATTGGATTTAATCAAACTATCACTAATAACATGATATAGTTTATCAACTTTTCGGTTTTAGGTAATTAAGATGACATAGAAAGTTCCACACCATTTATTAAAGGTGGTAACGGAAACATTCGTGTGTCTTCTGTTGATTTGTTGGAGATCTATTGTGGTGCATGTTGAGAGTAACTCCATGAGGTGGAAACTACGTTCAACTTCATACCAATGACCAATAAACTAAAACAAATGTGTCCTTTGTATAGAAATATACTCGCACATGAGGAAAATTGGTGATTAATCGACATAAATTAGAAACTCACACGTGTTAAATTAAAGTCTTTAATGAATGGTTGGCGGGGACAATTACCCAATCCGATACTGTCCACGTTTTTAATTAGTATGATGCTTAACAAAAGTGGAACAAGAAATATGAGACTCGCGAATTGATAGCAGACACCAGACATTTTAATTTGGTGTTGATTCTACAAAAGTTTCACTTATCGTTTCACAAATCTGCTTAAACTTTTTTGTCCCAAAAACACAGTCTTGTTGTAGATTGTATATGTAATTCCACAATTGTTTTATATTCCTATTTTCTTCTTACTTGGCTTAAAATGTACTTAAGAATCGTGTCGTTAACTTAAAGGAAGAAGAAGAAAAAAAAACGTTTGTTGCACGCAATAGACGTGCATGCAAATACTACAGCCTCGTGTGTGCTTCTCGACACGTCCACGGTGACATCCATAAATTCATTAGACTTTATACACTTTATAGAGTTCATTACGTTTCATTAAGTCTCCAATTCAAGGGGCACTGTGCGATCGCGCAATCTGATCACAATTCCGCATAGCAAACAACAATAAAGGTGAAACTGGTCAAGTTGCTACAAGCTGCGGCTACGGTGCACAAAGTCGCGCTCTGCTGCCTTACTGTTGACTTCTTCCGACTGCAGAAAGAACCCTGTGGTGTCTGTGATTGAGATGTTCCGAAACAAGTTGATATGCATTTTTCATTTCACAATGCTGTTGTAAAAACGGACGATGTCGTAAATATTCTTCATGTGATAAATATTACAGCGCGGCGCACTTTGTGACGTAAATTGCAATTCTTGCATTTTGCACACATGGTTTACCTGATTTTTTTATTATATGACAATGGCAAATGTTCTGAAATTTTGTATAATGCATTGTCTTATTTCAATAATAGTAGAGTAGCTCCTTGACTCTATTTATATTTATTGTAGTCTATCTCAATTCAAAATATTTAACTTTTAAAAATCTGATACGAGGACAAATATTAGCTGTGTATATTGAAGCATGCCAAGAAACAAAATCGTAATTTCTTAACGTGCAAATCATCGTAAGCACAATAAAAATCATAACACAGCTTTTATTTCCTCCAACATCATCCCAGAGTATTGTTAAACTAAAATTTATTTATGTAACTGCTTAATCTGCAAAAGAAGAAAATTTAATCAATTTTAAAAGTATGCTAACTACTACAACAAGTAAATCTAGTGAATCATACACAAATGCACGCAAGATAAGACAAACGAATCGTGTGTTTTTTGTTTGGCTCTTAGTGCACATTGTTATATCTCAAAAGAATTACCTGCATCCTTTCATCTCACCGGCAATCCGAGGTAAGCGAAGAAATCTAGGTCTACGCATTCTATGCCAACCTTTGGATTCGTTGTTACATTATTTCCTTACTTTCTTTTTTAAATATCATGGTTAATTCCGTTTTGTCTAGGTTATCTACAACCATACCAGATTGCAATGTAATTCAAGTTTTTGCGATTCTAACAGTAAGTATAATAAGATTCACAAAGTAAAGTTGAAAACATGTTCAGGTTTGTTTGGAAATATAAAACATTTGATAACCGAATGGGATGCAATAAGTTAGGTTATTATGATTGTCATTGTGCTAATGGTTCAGTAACGCCAAGTGTGGTAACTGGGCAGCACAAAGAGCTTCAATAACAACAGACTAAAAAGTTCGACAAGAAAAAATCGAGCAATTAGCTAACTGGGAGCACGATTACAATAAATTATATTCAAACTAGCTACCGACGGACATCCGTGCGTTAGCGGAATCAGTCGAATCTATGCGACTACTGCATCCGCGACATCTAGACAAAGAAAACACATGTGCGTTCTCTCTTAATTTTGTTGAGGAGTGAAGCGCAATCCTAATTTGCACTGAAAACTAAACTAAAACCATCAAAATAAAATTGAAACCTCGCACTAACTATGTAAGGTCATAACTCAGATTACTAATAGTTTTGTTTCCCACACTTCCAGTCCCAGGCCATCGACAGTAAGTGCCATTTGTATATTTTTTTCTTGGTTGCCAACCATCACTCTGAACTTCCACTGGAATCACGAAATTCGTTGATTTGAAGAAACAAGATCAGTAGTGCACCACACTCAAGGGTAGCAGGTTTGTAATATATGCAATAGGCGGATCAAACGTGTGCTTTAATCTGTTATTCATGCAAATAAATGTAATGAGCGACAGCAAACATTTGCTAAAGTCGCAGTTGACAAGCGATATCCTTCAATAAATCGCAAGACAACAATTTAAGAATTCTAAATTCTTATATACACAATGTATTTTGCAACTGATTGAAAAATGGAAGTTTTACGTGCTTACCAAATAAATTTATAGAAATAAACGCAGTCTGTTTTCAGAAATATTTTACAAATTAATATGCCATGCATTTTGTATATTCTTGCTCATATATGAAATATTTACTTTTAAAATATCAACATAGGTCTTTTCGGTACCACCAATGACTGTTGTCATTCCCTCGTCTCACATTAACTTACACACGTAATTTCATTCGTTACCGTTGCAACTATAATTAGTTGCAACCTTTCTGCACCTGGCAGTTGAAATAAAATTAATTAAGCTCATCTAGCAGAATTCCCATAGCGAACGATGGTACTCGGAAGAAATACCCGCGAACAGCAGTTGTCCGCGCTGGCATCACAATTTGCGGCGAAAAGCACGTATTGTGAGCCGATTATGATGAGATCCGCGCTCGCGAGAGAGCAATTTGCGCGGAACGCGGCGCTGAAAAAGATGCTGCGCGAGCCTATGTGTGTGAGAAACGCGCTGAGATTGGCCTTGAGCGTGGGCATTGTGCGCTGCAGCGGCGGCAGCAGCAGCAGCAGCAGCAGGCTCGGGTTCGACGCCGCGTTGAAGTCACTCAAGACGCGGCCGGCGCTTCCTGCCGTGCGTTTCGGCCGTGTTCCTGTGCGACAGTGCGTGTTCCGCATGCGGCGTCGCGTGACATATCAATTTCATCGCATTCGCCATTCACAATCCCCCATGAATAGTGTCAGACCCTGACAGGCGTTGAAAGCTTGAAATTCAAAGGATTCCAAGTGCTTGACACTGGTCACCGGAACCAGGCCTACAAGCGAGCGCGCACAACGCACTACAAACAACATAGCGCACACGAATCTCATCGTTTCAGCGCTCTCCCGCTGAAGAGGACATAAGAGTGGAAGAAGAAGTCGCGGCTGGTGGATTGTGGAGTAACCCAAGACCCGCGCAACCAACGTGAACCACTCCGCGTTGTGGGACGCTGCGCGAGCAACGAATTTCTGCGTGTGTTTAATCCATTCCTTCGTTGTTTCGTACTCCTTGTTCAGACGTTCAGCAGCACGCGGGCACGTAGCGATGCGCACGACTCTGCTGCAATGTGAGTTTTTGCACTTGGAGTGTCCTGCGCTGCAACAACGGTGAAGACCAGCTGAAGGCATCGGCCAGCTAGAAGATGTAGTTGTCACGACTGTCGACTAGTTCCATTCATCGGTGAGTACGGCTTTTGCTCAACTTTTGCACAACCATTCTGGGAAAAACTGCTGCCTTGATCTGCCTACTCTACTTACAACAACTGCTGCCTCCGACGCAAAAACATTAAATGTTGTTTACTCGTCAGTGTGTTTCGCGCGTGCTTTATCAACTCACTTAGCTGAGTATATTTGCATTGTTCAACTATCCGATAACGATCGATAATGCGATACGGGGGTATTGATTTACGACTACTTATTGTGATAGGAAATCAAAGCAATTCAGGTTCCTGCTAAATAACAGCCACTGTGAAACTTATCAGTCCAATTAGTGTCTCACTTTTCATTCCGTTTGTGCTGATATTGCAAATAATATTGCACGACTTTAAAGGCAATTCAAAATTGTTTGGTTCTCAATTATGGTGGAATTGAAATATAGTTTTATTATATTACAAAATGTTTAGTTTCTTAGATTCTATTGCAGTGTTTTCTTTTCTGAGCAATATTTTCTTTCATAAAATTTCATAGCAATTTATTTAAATGAAAAGATGAAACATTTTTGATTTGATTTTTGAGTTCCAGTCGTGATGATTAAGATTTGTTGCAAAGTTATTCCGTTTTCCAAATGAAATTTTGACATTTCACTCCATCATTTAATTATGCTTAGGATAAACTATTTAGAAATTATTCAACTCAGACCCCAGATACAAAAAGTTAGCAGTTTTCATAATAATTACCTTCAAACATCTATTCCACCTTTCAATAACAAACAAAATTTCGTTTATTATTCCTTGCGAATCAAATCATATATTCCTTTCTATTTCAGGATATCAACATGGAAAATGGTCCCACAGCTTTCCAGCTGTGTGTACTATATTTACTCATCATTATGACAACACCAGTTTATTCCCAAGACACCATCATATCCCCACAACCACCATTAGAACCTCCTCAACCATCTGAACCATCAGAATTTCAGGAACCAATCCATCTCAATACCAATACATCAACACCTTGCACCTTAAAAGAGACTTTCCTCGGTAGCAAGAAGATCTACACCTGCGTTAATGTAAGCGCGTCCTACTTGGAGTCCCATGCACATCGCACAAATCGCTCCGAATGGTTCCACTGCTTGCAGTGCACCTTATCAGAGCTTAGCGAACGCACTCTGCATCGCTTTGAACCAAAGAATCGCCTATTGTACCTGAATGTGTCCGCATGCCGCGTGGACACTATCGCCGACTATGCTTTCCGGGAGACTTCCAATTTAAAATTGCTTTTATTAAGGGACAATCAACTTACCCACCTTACTAGTGGTTCCTTTCATTCGTTGAGGAGACTTCTCCAATTGGATTTATCCAGGAATTTATTGGATACCATTGTGGATGACACATTCATCCATCTTGGAGTGTTAGACATCTTGAATCTCAACTTCAATCAATTGAAGAATATCTATCCAAGGGGATTTAGTGGAATGAAGGAGTTGAAGTACCTGTATTTAAGCTACAATCAGATTGGATACGTGCATCCTTATCTGTTTAAGGACCTGGTAAATCTGAGGATTTTATATATGGAGTATAACTTGATCAAGGAGATGTCGCCACTTGCATTTACCAATCTACAACGACTGCAGTACCTTTATCTCAACTACAATTCCATTGAATTCCTCTCAGAGTATAATTTCAAAGAACTAGGAGAATTAGTTGACCTTCAAATGCGTGGTAACGCTCTAAGTGAGATCTGCACCAGTGCTTTCAATGGTTTACGTAGATTAAAGTTCCTATATCTTGGAGAAAACAATGTTTCAACCCTCGCACAACATTCCTTCACAGGATTAGACTCTCTAACGATCCTGGATCTCACCAATAATTCTCTCAGCAGTTACTCCATGGAGTTCCTCGTGGCTATGCCTGAACTACGTGGTCTCTGGTTGGAAAACAATCTGATTGAAGCGTTACCACTTGCAAGGACCAATAAATCACATCGGAATCTGGCTAGTTTTGATCTGAAGCACAATCGGCTGGATTACTTTAATTACAAGTTGTTGTTGAAGCAGTTGGAATGTTTGGAGGAGATTTACGTTGGGGGCAATCGATTTAAATGTGAATTCTTTATGCCGATGTATGATTACTTTGAGGAATCGAATGTTACCCTTTGTTTGGACGCGAGGTGTGATAAGAATAACACAATTTGGTATACGGAGAGATTGTGCAAGTTGGGGTATAATGCGGATAATGATGATGATGTTGATGAGGCAAGTGTAGCCAGTTTAATGCATATGATGCACTTTTTGCACCTGATTTATTGTTTATTTGTAGTTTTTAGGTAAATAAAGCACTTTTCTACCTCCATTTATTACATTTGATGAGAATTTGCACAAGTAGTATTTTGTAATTGGTATCAATAGTAAAGTATTATAGATTAGAATTGTATTAAGTTAACTTTCTTGCCAAAGTAATTGTTAATTACGAATTTATTTACTTTGTTCATTTTTAAGTTTAAAAATAAATGGACGTAATAAAGAGAATTTTATAGGTTTCTGGTATAGTTTCACACATTAAGCGTAAGATGTCTTCAAGATAATTTAATGGTTAATTAAACTTTAAATACTAATTAGTATTATTTAATATTTATCATACATTATTTACAAGAAAATTTCATACAAATACTTGTATTTTTTTATTAATCAAGTTTATGGAAGAATCACATTATTTTTAGAATGAAGTCTATAATTGATATAAACAAACTATTCATATTCATTAATAGATGCCGCTTAATGTCATGTTAGTCTTGCTTGCCTTGGTAGCTTGTGTGCATTGTGTCCACGCGCATCCTGGCTTGCTGTCATTGCTTGCAGCGGCAGTCAGCAAACAGCCGTCAATGTGTTTGGCGGCGTTCCATGGTTCGTGTTTGGTGCACTGCAGTCAGTGTGAGGTGTGCGCGGGTGTGCGGTGGACTCTTGAATAAAACAACATACGGCGGGCTGTGCATGCCAGGGTGGTCGACGAAGGTCTGCATGTTGCGCGAGAAGTGAGAAAATGGCCATCGGTGGTCGCCAGCAGCAGAAGCGGGCACCGACGCTCGCCGTCTGCCTGGCATTGTCGTACTTGGCGATAACTCACGCGGATATCAGCGTTGGTATATCGGGAACACAACCACACGGTAGGAACAAATCTCATACATGTCACTAATAAACAAAACACTACCATGTAGTATGGCAACAATGTAAGATATGGTAAACAAATAAAACCTGGGAAAGAAAATTAACAGTTAGAAATAACCGAAGATGAGTACGGATGTTCAAGCTGTACAGTGTTGGAATATTATATGCTTGTTGTAATGTTTTGAAGGTTGTAAGGTGGAAAGTAATGCGTTTAATACGATTAAGGACATTAACTTCTCTCGACGTTGTGGCGACAACTCGTTAGTAATAATCTAGTCCCGCTTGCTCTACATACGCTAGGTACCACTACATCAAGTACATGTTATGATGGTAGTATGCTGTGGAGACACAAAGTCGGGAGGTTTGCCCGAGAGCTGCGTCGCGGGCAGAGATCTCCGAAAAGACCCGGCGCAGTGGTGGCCGCATGGATCACGTTCGTAATTCAGGCACGTAGTTTTTCTGCAGGCGTTTTATGCGTTTTTAAATCCGCTAAACCCGGGTTTCAATTTAAATTTTAACCGAGCAAGTGATATGCAATCAGATCTTGCTTTTCAAGAAAGTTTCTCGAGTTTTAACGCGTGAATCCTTCAATAAATTCAATTTGGCTTGATTAAAAGAGAAATCAAATATGGAATGCTAACAATGGCACCATCGTAACGTGATTTAAATTAATCCAGACTTACTTACTTAAAACAAGTTGCTACAAAATTTGATGGTATATTTTATGTTGATATAAGCTATTTTACTTTGTTGATGTTTCACTTTAGTTACTATAGTTTCGGCTTGTTGCTTTCTTCAATCTTCAGGCAGTAAGACAGACAATTAGAAAAGAGAATTTTATCGAACGCAGGCATCATATCAAGCAACATCTTTTGTAAAAATATTGTATTCCTTCTTGATGGTCTTCTTGTTGTTGATTTTCAGTTCCATCTTGTTTATATGCAATTAATATGAAAACATGTGAAAACAGAAAGATCAACTTTAAGAAGTGTGCTTAGCAATTAATATTTTGTGTATATTGGAATATTTTTTGTGAAAATTGTTAATTTATACAAATGATGTGTATAATAAAAATTTAGTCGGTAATACAACACATTTATGTTAACCTCGGTGTGTTTATTTAACTTACAATTATATTTTATTCATTCTGAACTGAAATGTAGAACAGTATCACAAAATTGCAATACACGTACATTAATTTTTGCTTTTTTGGGAATTTCATAAAATCATATTGTTATAAGTTTTTTTAGGGTAAATTATTCTGAAATGTTGGTCCTGAATTGATTTACTTGGCATATTCTTGTTAATCAAGAATAAAAGATAATAAGTGATTTGTTGATCTTGGTTACGAAGTGTCTGATATTTATTGAGTTGAGTTATCTTTGATACTTAATGAATATAACGTTTTCGGCATGTTTCTTCTTTTGTATGTTTCTACCCAGTTGTCATTGCTTATTTAATAGTTATATACCTATTTGTATCTGATTTGGCGTACTTCATTTATGATTTATATTAGTTAGTATTGTATTCTTTGCTTTGGTTCTCATGGGAGTTAAAGTTTTACTAGTGTTATATTGGACTATATTGTATTTCTTATATGAAGTTCATTTGCGTTGTTTTGTATGAGTGATATGTTGCTTGCTTATTACCGCTTGTGGTACATATGATACATTAGTTGGATTTTGTATTGAAGATTGATTAGTGGTGGTAATGGTATATGATAAGATATAGAATTCTTTCTGAAGAGAGTAACTTGCAATAGATGTTGCTTGTGCGGTGGTGGGGTGTCGACTGTCATACAGTTTCCAGGATTCGCAGCCATTAGGCCTCGGTGGCTTTGTGGCGCTCGCGTCGAAAACACGAAGCTCGCGAATTATCGCACAACTTCGCGGATTTTGCTAATCACCTGGGATGTCTGCGACACCACAGAAGAATACTGTGTACTAAACTAAATCACATGCAAACAGCTATTATATTGAATAACTGATGATAGTGCCGAAAACGTTCTTACAACAAACATTCAATACATGTAGCATCTAACTATTAAGCAACTTAAATTTTGATAGAATTGTTAGAAAGTGCCAACTAATACTACAAAATAATAATTCTTGCGGATCCCGTTGATCAAGTATTGGAACTTTTTTTTAAATGTACACTCTGAAGCCTAGATAGATTTAACATCGTCTCGTATATCTATATTTTAAAATCCCCACCTAGCTAATAATGAAATACTTAGCACTACTATTAACAATATCAATAATTGTTATATACCTTATATCCTCTTAACTACAAATTACAAGTTAACAAGTTCCTTATCAAATACTCCGCCAACACTATTACGCCTCCACGCTATTGTTTACCTCCGCAAATCTGTCATCAATTAACTCACTTTGCACTCCTCTATGGGTAGTGCCCCACGTATACAACAGTAAATTACCCATTTATTGTTTGATGTACCGCTTTTATGTGCTGATTGTGGCTTAGGTTGAAACCTCAGTCCTCTGTCGAAACTGGCAGGGCAATGATAATTGTGATGTTTGATAATGCGTAATTATTGTGCGTTGATTCGAGGCGGAATCGTAAGGGTCATACTACAAAGCGCCAACAGTACAACACAGTTGTATTATAACAGTACACTCGGTGGCGGCGCTTGGTATAATAAACGGCGACACAGAGCAAACAATGTGTGCATTGAGTGCACGTTGTGAGTGACGTGCAGACGTGTGCGATGCTGGATAACTGTCGTAATACTTATTACCATGGCATGCATGTGATGAACATGCCGACACATTGTGTCCGAGAACGCATTTAAATGTGTTTAAATAAATATGCGGAGTCAATTTGTTTCGTATGCTAATGAAGGAAGAGGTTCCGGCCTTGCTGAAATGGACGACATGATTCATGAACTCGTAAATTTCGTTATTACTACTTGGCAATAAAAGTGAATAATGAATTTTACATTAGACATTACATGCAATTCCTTATTCAAATTGATATACTTGTATTATTTTTATTGCTAATAATATTGCTTTTAGGATGTTAAATACGTTGTTGAGTTCGACTCTGTAATAGAATTGATTCAGCTATGCAATGTGTGCAGATGGCATCTGTACAACGTCCGCTTTGAAGACTTTCAATTCCCTTGGAAGACTTGGATGCATGAAAAAGCACCGTTTGGCTCTCTAATCTAGCATCTTGAGGGAAATAGGAAAAAAGTCTTCATGACGTACGTTGTTTGCTCTCCACTTGGATGACAATTTGGTTGCTTAATTTAAAAATTTTATTCTTGAAGTTTATCCAATACTTAATGCAAACAAAAA